>PGFW01017416.1:613-12919 GCA_003123925.1 Haematobia irritans | reverse complement strand
GCAAAAAAAAAAAAAAGTACTCCAACGTGAAATGAACGGTGACAAAATGAAACGGTAACTGTTCCACAAAAAAATAAAAGGAATGTCACGAGCGCGGTCGTTGTCCTTGGTCATGAAAAGTTGTTAAAATAATCGTTAGACAATTGTTATGGCACCTCCCGTTTGTTGCAGTGGCAAGGCGACGTAACCGTATGGGCAGACAACACACGGTTCCGAGGTCACGGTAGCGAGAATTTGGTATAGCCCTTCACCACACGTGGTAGCAGGGTATAATAAATGTGGCATTCTGTGTAACGCCACGAAGGGAAAGAACCCTGAAACCCATTTTTAGATACAACGTCCTTAGAATTAAAAGTCTGAGTCGATTACGATGCCGTCTGCGTTACATGATTTTTGGTGCGAAAAGTACAGCGGCCACCGAGGGTCAAGTTTACACCGATGTCGTGAAAGTTTAACAGAGAGGCAGTATTCCATAATTACCAATGGGTAAATTTTGTTAAGTGGCAGATTTTAGATATAGATCCCATATGATATAGTCTTCGCCCGATGGCACGTATATGGCCTCAAAAGCCAGGAGTTTCCTTTTTGCTATTGGTGTAGCAAACTTTTTTTCATTAGTACGCCTGAGTCTCAAGAAACAATAATTTGCGAATTTGGAAAATGGTTTCGTGGACACAGAGAGCAGTGGATCATGGATTTTCGGGAATCACGCGTGATTCACTTGAAGTAGTGTATGAGTTTTAAACTAAATCTCGTGGCTTCGTTAGATCATAGAAATAAGATGAATTGTAAATGATTATGGTTTAATAATAAAGGAAGAATAGAAAAATAAATTACTTGGTTATCGCAGCATTATATTAGTACGATGAGAAGAGAAAAGTAACTTCTGGACAGTGTTGCCACAATGAATTTTTTTTTGCGGACCAACATTTTTCCACAATTGGACCTAAATTCCTACCAGCGGACCATTTTTCTAAATTAAAGTGATATAATTTAAAAGAAAATTTTGCCAAATTTTTATTTCTGTTTATTTCTTTAGGAAATTTTATCAAAAATCTATTTCTATAGAAAATTTAGCCAAAATTTTATTAGAGAGAGATTAAAATCAGGAAATTTCATAATCCCATCAAAATGAGGGTTTTCCATCTCCCCGACGCCTATATCAATAAATGAATCACTGATTGCAACCACATTATCAGTTCTATATAAAAGGCTGCTAATGCGAAAACTTTTTCTCTTCCGTGTATTTTCTGAAGTGCCATGATATTTCCCTAACCTTTATTTGTTTGCATGTGGAGCCATTAGGGGTTTCTTTGCGCAGGCAGGAACGTATTTTTGTGAATGGAATGTGTAATTTCTTTTATTGTTTAAATTAAGAATATCAAAGCATTACTTAATTGCAAAGAAATTGAATACTATATTCCGTTTAATGATCTTTTTGTTTTTTCTTAAGATGCACACATTCGAAGGTAATTAAAACCAATTTTAAAATTCGTTTTGATTGTCAATAATATTTGAAAACATAAATGCTCGCATACTTTTAGGCAAATTTGAAAATAAAAAGTTAGAATTTTATTTCGAATATTCATTTAAATTAAAATTTAGAAACGTGCAGCATCCCAATAGTCAAAAGAAAAAAACTTAATAATATTATTTGGCTTAAAAGTAACGGTTGTGTCAAATTATATCAGTTATATCGAAGAAACCAATGATTATTATGAAAATTATAAAAAAAAATGAAGTTGATTAAATTCAAGTGAAGAGCGATTATACTTGCCAAGAAAAAAAATCCGGAATATATATTAAGAAAAATAATATATTGAAGAACATTACATAAAATTTTAGATGAAAACATAGTTTTTAATAGTAGATATATCTAAGAAATATTATAAAATATAACTAAGAGCACAGGCATAAGGCTGAATATATCATATTATGTAGTAGAGATGGGCATATGCAATGAGAACTACATATATCTTACTGCGGATGGAAAGAAACAGTCAAAATAAAATATTGATTCAACCTTTATTTGAATGCAAATAAAATATATACACATAAACCATATGAAATCAAGAGTAAAATAAATTAAATATGCAAAAATAATTCAATGGTCATTTGTGGTCTATCTCTTCCTTAACTCTAAAAATTAATGTTTTTTGAAATCATTGTACTTGACAACCAATACCATAATAGAAGATTGAACAAAAAAAAAAAAGAAAAAAAACAACAATAAGCATTTTTTTTTGATAAAGGCAACTCTAGATGTGAATAAAAATGAATAAATATTGCTAAGTAAAATATATATACAATTTATTTATGTAATAAACAAAAACATATGAAGTTGTTGCCGAGTAAAATGCCCATAAAAGATTCTGATTATTATACCTTATTTATAAATATATACAATGAATCGAATCTAATTGTTCTGCATCATATATTATACATATATGTAATACATTTATACGATTATTAATAATATAACAAGAACATTGTCAAAAAAAAAATTATAGGGCAATTTAGAAATTCTCACCCCATATTCGAGGCGCAAACTAAAATGATATTTCTAATATTTTTTTCGTAACTATTTTTTTCTAAATACAAACGATTTTTAAATAAAAGTCTATACTACTTTGCCATTGAATGATGGCTGGAAAGTATGTTTAACAAAAACAAAAAAGAAAAAAACAATATTTATGTGTTAATTATATTAGGTATTTTGTTTTTTGAACCCTATGAGTGTAACTAGCTTGCATTCATATAAAAATATTTTTATGACATCATAGGCAGATGGAAGGTTAAAGAAATATAACCTAAACTTTAATTATGAAAATTATAAGCTATAAATTTGGTGAAATGAATCCTTATTATTATAATTTTTTACAATTTTCAACAAGTCTAAATATGTTGTTTGTTTATACAAAAAAATACCAAAAAAATAAATAATACAAATACAATTGTTTAAAAGAAATTATACAAATTCTTTGAAGCAAAAAAAGTCATAAAATTTGAATTTAAATATATAAGAACATAATAACAACTCTATAACAGCAAATGACAGCATATTCGCATCATAGATCAAGTATTAAGATATATTCCTCATTTATATACAGAATATTATAAGTAAAATAACTAATAAATATTGCAAACGAATAATTGAGATAAATAATTACAAATCAATATTAAAAACAGAATAAAGCAGTGAATACTATATAACCTCTTTATGTATTTATTTTATTTATGTATTAGTTTTTCCTTGAAAGATGATCTGAAGATGTTGCACGAAATATAGTTAAGGTGCAATGCCATAATGAGGAAGTTTGGAGTCAAGAAGGGAGCTGCATCAAAAGGCAAAGGAAATATTTGAGTATAATTGAAACCTTTCTCTCAATTGCAAATCCAAGGTCGCCTACATTTTGTCCATATTTGGAAGTTTAATTTTATTGTGATAATATATCACATGTCTCACGTACATCCTACACTTTTGAGAGGTGTGCGCAATATGTACATTTTTTTTAATTCTGAAATTCAGAAATTCAGAAAAAAAGGTAAAGGTCACATTGACGCAAACTTCAGGACATTATATTGGTAGATATTTCTAGTACTTCAGTTTGACAATGACAGTGTCATTATTCGGTCCTTTGATGCCATTTTATGCACAACATTTGAAACTTTTACGGCTAGCATTTTACTTGTGCTATTTCATGACTAATCATTCTAAGGCTTTGATGTCGTTGATCATAGATTTTATGGCATTTACAGGTATAACCGTTATGAATTGAGCGTAAGATACAAGTAAATAGTCTCGTAGCGAACATTTGTTGTGAACGAGCCCTTATTTTTATACCTCCACCGATAGGAATGGGGTATATTGAACTTGTCATTCGTTTGTAACACCATCGAAATATTTCTCTAAGTAAATAAAGTAAATGTATATATATTCTTGGGTCGTGATGAAATTTTGAGTCGATCTGAGCATGTCTGTCCGTGCCGTCTGGCACAAAGTTAGTTTTTATTGTGTAGGTCAGATCGGTATTACAAATGGACCATGATCAGTCCACTTTTACGTATAGGCCCCATATAAACGGGACCCGCCCAAATTTGGCTTGCGAATCCTCTAAGAGAAGCAAAATTTTATCCGATGGCGGGCTGAAATTTGGAACATGGTGTTACTCTAATGGTCTATAAAAACGCATGCCAGGATTGTCGCCTAAATCGCTCAATTAATTATATATAGCCCTTATATAAACCGAACCGCCCAGATTTGGCTTGCGGGGGGGGGGGAGCTCTAAGGAAGCAAATTTCATTCAATCCGGCTGAAAATTTTGGTAGGCATGGATGTAAGTATATGGTCTCTAATGGACCATAGCAAAAAATTTGGTACCACCATCGGTCCGCATAATTATATATAGCCGCCGCATATAAAGCCGATCCCCAGATTTTGCTTGCGTGGAGCCTCTAAGAGAAAGGCAAATTTGCATCCGATCCGGGCTGAAATTGTAGCATGGGTGTAAAGTATATGGTCTCTAATCACCATGTAAAAATTGTGAACATCGGATCATAATTTATATATAGTCGCAATATAAACGTCCCCCCGATTTGGCTTGCGGAAGGCTCTGAAAGACCAGAAATTCATCTGATGTCAGTTCAAATTTGGTACGTGGTGTTAATATATGCTTCAAATACGGCCATGCAAAAAATTGGTCGAGAATCGGTCGATAATTTATATAGGCCGGCATACAAACCGATCGCCCATAGATTTGACCTCCGGAGCCCCTGGAAGAGCAAAATCCATCGGATTCGGTTTGAAATTTAGTACTTGTGATGTTTAGTATATTGTACTCCATACAACCAATGCCAGGAATTGGGTTCATATCAGTCCATTAGTTATATATAGCTCCCATATAACGCGATCGCCCAGATTTGACTTCCGGTGCCTTGTATGGAGAAGCAAATTCATACCGATCTGGTTTGAAGATTTGGTACGTTGGGTGGTACTATATGATATTTAACAACCAATGCCAAACATTTGGTCACTCGGTCCCATAATTATATATGAGCCCCAATATAAACGGCGATCACCAGATTTTGTCTCCGGAGCCTCTTGGAAACCAAAATTATCTGTTCCAGTTGAAATTTGTCCTGTGGTGTAATTATATGGCCTCAAATACCCATCGCAAAAATTGGTCCAGCATAGGTCCAATAATTATATATAGCCGGCCATATAAACCGATCCCGATTTGCTTGCGAGCCCTCTTGGAAGAGCAAAATTCCATTGATTCACTTCAAAAATTTTGGTAGTGGTGTTAATATATGACCTCAAACACCCATGGCAAAAATTGATCGAAATCGGTCCATAATTATATATAGGCCCGCATATAAACCGATTCGCCGCAGATTTTCAGCCTCCGAAGCCTCTTGGAAGAGCAATATTCATACCCGAATTCGGGTTGAAATTTGGTAACGTGATGTTAGTATATGTATGCCAAGAACCACATGCAGGAATTGGTTATATCAGTCCAATAATATAATATACTGCCCATATAAACCGATCCCGCAGCATTTGACTTTCGCGGTGCCTTATGGAGAAAGCAAAAAAACATTTCATCCCGATCTGGTTGAAATTTGGTACGTGATGGTAAGTATATGATATTTAACAACCATGCAAAAGTGAGTCGCATATCAGTCGCATAATCATATATAGCCCCCATATAAAACCGCTCCCGGATTTGTTTTTGGAGCCTCTTGGAGGAGCAAATTTCATTCGATTCAGTTGATATATTTGGTACATTGTGCTAGTATATTGGACCGTTGAACAACCATGCTAACTTTAGGTCGCGATATCGGTCTAATAGTTTAATATATAGCCCTCAAGATAAATCGATCCCGCAATCAAACAAAAAATTGGTCCATATCAAGTTTCATATTGTATATTCAAAACCGTTTAAGATATAAAAGTTCTACTTTTTTCGGTGTTAAATCATGTTGTATTGTAGATTTGTTTAGTAAAATTCTTTAAAAATTTTGTCACAGCTTACGTACAAGTATTAACATAACTTTTGATAGAAGTGTCCAATAATTCGAACCTTTGGAACAGGATGCAATTCAAATCAAATCCGAATAAAAAACAACGAATCCATCGAAAAAACGGCGCTAAGTCGAACTTAGCGTAAGCTCTGGAATGAGGACCATCGATTGTGTAAGGCAGAAAAATTTGCGGGGCAAGAAAAATTGGCATATCCTTGCGTTAATTTCAACTACTATCTGAGTACCCCACTTTAAGTAAAATGTTTTTTTAATTAAGTTTTATTAAATTTAACACTTCCACGCCAAAGTTGCCTTTGGGGCAACTTCAATCGTATTTTGAGCTAACTGTGCCCAGCGTTTGTTTTTTGGTTTGATTGCGCAACTGTATAAGGTATACCTTTAAATTGGAATAAAAACAAACAGCTTATTGTCAGTTTACGACCCATAGAAAAAATCATGGAAACGATACGTTTCCTAAAAGTGAATCAAACATAACTTGTGGTGTTCAACTGAGAACAAGGATAAAGATGACCCCATAACGTTGTCAAACAACAACCGCGGTTCATGATCTGAGAACGTAATTGGTATACGAATTTGATAGACAATATTAAAAAAAAAAAAAACAAGTAAGTAAAGTCTAAGTCGGGCGGGGCCCCTGACTATATTATCCCTTGCACCACTATGTACACCAAAATTTGTGGTTTACTATCTCAACTCCTTCAATTTGTTTTGGAGGGTCAATTATAAGGTTTATATTCCCACATTCAAATATACTATATCTTTAACCGGTTTGAAAGATATGTGGTCCTATTGTGCGTTAAATGAATATATTGTTTGGCCAAGTCGGGCGATATTCCACAAAGTCGGAGCCGTTATTTAAAACTCAACGCATTCTGTGGAAAGTCTGGCAATTACAGTGTGTAGGATATGATATGAAATATTGGGAAATCACTCAGCAGAATTTTGTGTAAAACGTGGGTATTTTGGCCATATTTGTATAAACCGGAAGAACAACTATATTGAGGATTTATTTAAATCTGAACCAAATTAGATCACACTTGACACACTTAAATAGCGAATTAAATATATTCTCTGTAGAAACTATCAAGTCAATTGCAGGAAAATGCCATCAAAAATGGGATAAAATATAAAACATTGCTACATATTTCTCCAGAACTCTGGGCGTACAACATACATGGGAGCCTGTATCTAAAGCCTGAAGGCGCGATTTTGACGCAATTCTGACATAGCATAAGTAAGAATAATAATTCTCAATCTCTACAGAATTACTTTGGAATATAGCTTTGGCCGTCCGTGCATATGAGTAACGGGCGAAAGGTATATATGGGAGCTATATCGTAAATCTGAATACCGATATTCAACAAACCGAAAATTTGATACACTTTACCGATACTATTAAACAATACTCCTGATGCAAAATTTGAAAGGAAGTCAGGGCAAAACTATGGCTTTTGAGGCCATATAAGTGGCAAATCGACGAAAGAGTATATATTTGGGAACTTATATCTAACATCGAACGCGACTTAAATCAAATTTACCAAGCATTGGGGGTAGAATATGGAATACTGCTCTCTGTTCTAAAATTTTCAACGAAAAATCGTAGTAAACTTTCGACCTCGGTGGCCGACCTGTACTTTGTACACAAAAAATACTGTAGCAGACGCACGACGGACATCGCTAATCGACTCCAGATATTTAATTCTAAGACGATCGTTATACTAAAGAGATGGGCTCTCAGATGCTTTTCCTTCGTGGCGGTACACCAGAAATGCACAAATTTATTATACCCTGTACGCATACAGTAGTGGTGAAGGAAATCTGCTCGGTGACTCGAAACTCTGTGTTGTCTGCGACCATACGCGTTAACAGTCGCCTTAGCACACTCTGCACCAACCGGGAGAGTTGCCATAACAATGTCTACCGATTATTTTGAGAAACTTTTTCATGACAAAAGAAAAACGAACGTGCGCCGTCCGTGAACATTCCGTTTAATTTTTTTGTGAACGTAGCCCGTTTCATTTTTGTCACCGTTCATTCATCATGATTGAGGACGTATTTTTTTTTTTGCTTAATTGGTGTAGTCAATTTTTTTCATTAGTCACGCTTGAGTCTCAAAAAAAATACATTTGCGAATTTGAAAAAATGGTTTTTCGTGCCAGGAGCATGGATCAATGGATTTTCGGGAATCACGCGTGATTCACGTTGAAGTAGTGTATGAGTTTTAAACTAAATCTCGTGTGCTTCGTTAGATCATAGAAATAAGATGAATTGTAAATGATTATGGTTTAATAATAAAGAAAATAAAAAAAAAAACTTATCGCAGCTTAAAGTACTCGATGAGAAGAGAAAAGTAACTTCTGGACAGTGTTGCCACAATGAATTTTTTTTTGTCGGACCAACATTTTTCCAACAATTGGACTAAATTCCTACCAGCGGACCATTTTTCTAAATTAGTGATATAATTTAATAGAAAAATTTTGTCCAAATTTTATTTTCTTTTTTTTCTAGGAAATTTTTCAAAAATCTATTTCTATAGAAAATTAGCCAAAATTTTATTTCTATAGAAAATTTTGTTCAAATTTTATTTCTATAGAAAATTTGTGAAATTTTATTTCTAATCGAAAATTTTGTCAAAATTTTATTTCTATCGAAAATTTTGTCAAAAATTTTAATTTCTATAGAAAATATTTATTTCTAATGAAGACATTTCAAATCTAATAGAAAATGTTGTCAAAAATTTTATTTCAATAGAAATTTGTCAAAAATTGTATTTTCTATAGAAATTTTTCAAAAATTTTATTTCTATAGAAATTTTTTGTCGAAAATTTAATTCTATAGAAATTTTGTCAAAGTTATTTTCTATAGAAAATTTTATTTACCAAATTTGATTTCTATACTAAAATTTTTAGAAATTTTTGGCATAATTTTGTATCTATAATAATTTTTAAGGTTATTTCTTGTTACAAAAATTTTAGCATTTAACAATTATGTAAAAGGTTTTTCTTCTTTACATCAATAGAAATTTAGGTCTCAATTAGCTACAAAAATAACTTAAAGGAACAGAAAATATTGACCAGAGCAAATACATTAAAACACAATTTTATTTCTATTAGAAATATTTGTTTAAATTTATTTCTAAGAAAAATTTTGTCAAATTTATTTTATTCTACAAAAAATTTTTCGAAAATTAATTTTGAAAATAACCGATTTGACAGAAAATGGAGTCAAATCCAACTAAATTAAATTCCATTGGTCGCGATCGATCGAACCAAAATTTTAAAATTTTGAAAATTAACCGGATTTGACGACAATGGGAGTAATAATAACTAAATTCCATTTGGTCCGACCAATCGGACCAAATTTAAAATTTAAATTTTTTTTGGGCCAATTTTGGTTCTCGATGGCGCAAATCACCTGCTTCTGATTTTTGCTAGATTGGTTGCCGTTCGTTTTTTATGAACCCTATAGTTTTGTAGCCGAATTCGATTTTGAGCACTTTGTTGCAATTTTCGCATGGCCAAAGCTCGAAAAGTGCTGTGAAACTGTTTTCTGCAGTCTTCAGCAAAGTTGTAGCTCTTGACTCGGCCACAAAAAAATTTGCCGGAAAGCAGGAAAAATTTCATCCTCATATCTCAACGAACGCACAAAAAGTGTCGAAAAAACTTTACTCAACTTTTTTCGCCGATTTATCTTTTCCATTTTTCGTTCTACAGCTTCTTGAACTATTAGAACATTTTACGTCATACATCAAGGTAACGAAAATTAGCCTATAAAATTATGAGGCACTTTCTAGAACATAAAATTTCCAAAATTGTTCATAATTTATAGCTAAATTTCTTTCCCTTGATTGTTTGTAAATAATAAAGTAATCTAAAGAGCTGTAGGCGAAAAAGCGAAAAAAAAATCCTGGCGAGAAAAGGTGCCAAAATTTTTTGCGACATTCTTGGGTTTTCGAAGCATGAAGATGAAATTTTTCCGACTTAATTATATTCAACCCAGAGTCAAGAGCTAACTATACTTTTCTGAAAGACTACAAAAAACAAATTCGCAGCACTTTTTGAGCTATTGTCATTGCAAAATTGCAAAAACGTGCTTCTTAAATAATCGAATTTGGCGACAAAACTATAGAGGCAACCATCTAGCAAAAACCAGATAATAATACTTCGTTCTCTTCTTACATTCGTGAAGACTTTTTCGGCCTGCGATAAGTTGTTTTGTTTTGTTGGAATTTTTGTGTATGCACTGTTATATTAAACGTAATATTACTGTCTATAATTACAAAAAAATACTTTTTTATAGCCAAATTACCCATACGTTACCCACGGCAACCTTTTCTTCTACCCTTAATCGATATTAGGCGTGGTCGACCGGAAATTTTGGTGGCAGGTAAACAGTAAAATACAATTAAAATTAATAGAAAAATTTTTATATAACATTTATAAACCTTCCAATTTACTTTGGTTATAAAAAATACAATGGATACTTAACCCTTTCACGTACCGATGTCCACTTAGAAGGACATTCGAAATCACGGCAAATTCTATTTCCCACTTAGTTTCGATTGTATTTCTTCGATGTTTTTTAAAGTTAAGGAGGCTTAAATCTATAATAATCTCATAAAATATTTTCCATATTGCCGAAAGAAGTTTATAAAAAATTGGTTATTTTAGACACATTTTTATAAACTTGCCTGTGCAATAACGAAAAATACGAAAATTTGAGAAAATTTTTTCTACTGTTGTTTCTGTTGGACATTCATAATATACGCTGGATACTTTTTTCGGATTCTTTGTATTTTAAATAATAAAATTTGTATTTTTTCTCAGCTGCTTGAGGGATATTTAGGCCAAAGCGCTTTAGTTTTCGTAGGCCATTGGTCACAATTCAAAGAATCAAGTTTTCAGAATAGCTCATATAGCTCTTCAAGTGATTGAGGTAGGTTCAAAAATGGATTTGTTTGTTCTACATGCTGTTAGTACAGTAAAAGCAGAAGAACAATTAAAGTTTTTAACATTAGGTTTATTTCGTAGTGAAGGGTTAAAGTTTGCCTACAAACAGCCAAAACTATTAGGTTATGCTCCCCCAACTGAATATACATCAAATCCTTGGAAAAAAATCTACAAAAAGAACAAAATAATATTGCTTGAAAATGAAATCATTCACTGTTTGCTGAAACCAGGAATTTCATTTCACTGTTTGCTAAAACAGGCGTCTAAACAATTAACTAAATATATACTGAATATTTCTGTATTGGGCTTAGAAATTACTTCCCAGATATTTAGACCCCAACCGCAATTTTTAGATAAATTTTTGAAACATTCAAAAATTTTCATCGTAATTCCGACACATGATCATGACCTCATTACAAACAACGCTTTTATAGGGAGACATCAAAACGCCTCGCCTGTCCTTAGTAGACGTTTTTCTATGAGTGTAGAATACTATGCTCGCCTAATTAATGCACTCCTTTTGGCTTCAAGTAGATAGGAGCATTACTTTGCGATCTTTAATATTGGCCAGACTGTTGTTGTTTTCTTTCCAAATAAAATCCTCATTTCATTGCACCTTATATAATGGGTTTTCTTAAGCAACTGTCTGTAAGGCACATTTATTATCAACAATTAATCATTCTTATTGGATTTCTCGCTACAATATAAGGTCTCCACTATTAAATTTTTTAGGAATAAATGCCTTCAAACAAAGTTTTAGGATTACCATGAAGATTGAACAAGGTAATTTAAAAACATTGAACCACCACCGAATTGGTTAAAGCAATTATATATTAAATATATTTATTTTAAGAATAATCTTCATATTCTCTTAGGATGTCATTGGACATTGAAAACAAAACATCCAGAATCTCAAATGGTAAATTTTAAAAAAATGCTGAAATGATTATAATTCAATAATACGCAAATTAATTGGCTAAACAATTGTTTGTTTTCAAATAAATAATAATTGAATGGTTTCAACCACTCAACATAAAAAAGAGAATAAACCTACAATAAGTTTGTGAGTAATTTTAGTAAAAACAATGAAAATCCAAATACACATCCAGAAATAATAATTCTTATAAACTGGTATAGACGAAAATTACAAAAACCACGTACATACATATATAATTTTATTAATTTATATTTAATAATGAAAAATCTTGTTTGTGAATTATTATAAATTTACACTCATACACATTCATATTGTGTGTAAACATTGAGTCAGAATAGGCATTCACACTCACTACGTGTACTCAATGCTCATAAT
>PGFW01017414.1:21327-31688 GCA_003123925.1 Haematobia irritans | reverse complement strand
GGAGATATAATTGATCCAATTAATTTTTTAATTGAAATGGTCTGCAATCACAGAAATGATAGTATGAATTAAAAAATTAATTGACAATCAATTAAAAAATTAATTGATCCAGTCAAAAAAAATAATTGATACTACTAATTTGTGTGATTAAATTTTTAATTGAATATTTTTTAAAACTCAATTCAGATTTTAATTGGAAAAATTTTCGTGAAATTTTTTTCTGTGTGATAATGATACCACAAGTGGTCTCATTCACGGTTGAACAGTTGGTAGATTTTACAAAATATTCATATCCATCTTTGAGATTACACAAATTTTCTATGGAAATAAAATGTTGACAAAATTTTCTATAGAAATATAATTTTTGTTGTTTTTGATCTCAGCTTAAAGCCATGCATTGACTAAACTACAAGTGTAGCTTAACCAACAGAGGAAAAGTATGCTTGGCAAAGCCCTATAGACTGCAATTTTTGGCACACGTATTTGTGGTCCTCCAATACCTCTAGATTTCCAATTTCAGGTAAATTGGATAAAAACTGCGGATTCTATAAGCCCAAGAAGTAAAATCGGGAGATCGGTCTATATGGGGGCTATACCAAAACATGGACCGATACTCACCATTTTTGGCACACCTCTTTATGGTCATAAAATACCTCTAGATTTGAAATTTCAGGCAAATTGGATAAAAACTACGATTTCTATAAGCCCAAGACCCCAAATCGGGAGGTCGGTTTATATGGGGACTATATCAAAACCTGGACCGATATAGCCCATCTTCGAACTTGACCTGCCTGCAGACAAAATACGAGTTTGTGCAAAATTTCAGCACGATTACTTCATTATTGAAGACTGTAGCGTGATTCCAACAGACAGACGGACAGATGGACGGACGGACAGTTACTAGTCGTCTTAGAATTGTCTCCCCTGATCAAGAAGACGTTTTTGTTAATCAAATAGACTACCAAAATTACTTCTGAGGTACCAAATTTACTATAAGGTGCGGATAATGAAAAAGTATCATAATTTAGCATTGGCTAAGTAGAGCAACGTTTTCAAGCGGCGTTTTCTAATTAAATATAAAACATATTTAAAACAATTAGCCAACACTTTTGTTAATAAATTACCAAATACAATTCAGCCAAACACACACATTGAGGACAGAGTGGTGGCGTGGTGTTGGTGATGATGATGGCTTTAATTGATTTAACGAAAACATTAATGAGTAAAGAATCGTATCGAAAAGAAACAACCGCCCACACACATACTAACACCTCGAAATCAATACAATCTAGGAGCTTTATTTCAAATCGAGCAACAACAAAACATTTTAGAAAAAAATGAAACACACAGTTACTCAAAGTCAAAATTAAGTGTAAGATCGCATATCCATAACACCTGCTGGGACGCCTCGATCTTTGGAGACTGCATGGGGTTGAAATGAATTTATCTACGATTTGTAAGTGTATGTATGTGTGATCTGCCTTGATGTGTTTTTTTTTCAATAAACGCGTTTTCACAACTTATCCATCTTCTGCTCCTCGATGTATATTCAAGAGCTGTGTTAAAATCGCATTGTTAACACTTTGCCTAGCTGTGCCTTACTCCGTCCGTCCATCTATCCGTGTGTCTGTCTACCCTGCCATACATGTCTATGGATTTTTTTTGCGACGGCTCCCTTCCTTACTCTTGCACCCAGCTAGTCGACGTATATAATACTACACTTTGAGCAAAGACAACCTTAAATGAATTTTAATAATTTTAATATCGGTCCACTTTTACGTATAGCCCCCAAATTTGGCTTGCGATTGCTCTAAGAGAAGCAAATTTCATCCGATCCGGTTGAAATTTGGTATATGGTGTTAGTATATGGTCTCTAATGACCATGCAAAAATTGGTCCACAGCGGTCCATAATTATATATAGCCCCAATATAAAGCGATCCCCCGATTTGGCTTTCGGAGCCTCTAAGAGAAGCAAATTTCATCCGATCCGGCTGAAATTTGGTATATGGTGTTAGTATATGGTCTCTAATGACCATGCAAAAATTGGTTCACATCGGTCCAAAATTATATATAGCCCCCATATAAACCGATCACCAGATTTGACCTCCGGAGCCTCTTGGAAGACCAAAATTCATCTGATTCAGTTGAAATTTGGTACGTGGTATTAATATTAGGCCTCAAACACCCATGTAAAAATTGAACCAATTCCTGCATGGTTGTTGGATACCATATACTAACATCACGTACCAAATTTCAACCGAATGGGAAGAATTTTGCTCTTCCAAGGTGCTCCGGAGGTCAAATCTGGGGATCGGTTTATATGGGGCCTATATATAATTATGGACCGATATCGACCAATTTTTGCATGGGTGTTTGAGGCCATATATTAACATCACGTACCAAATTTCAACTGAATCAGATGAATTTTGGTCTTCCAAGAGGCTCCGGAGGTCAAATCTGGTGATCGGTTTATATGGGGGCTATATATAATTATGGACCGATATGGACCAATTTTTGTATGGTCATTAGATACCATATACTACCATCATGTACCAAATTTCAGCCGGATCGGATGAAATTTGTTTATCTTAGAGGCTCTACAAGCTATATCGGGGGATCGGTTTATATGGGGGCTATATATAATTATGCACCGATATGGACCAATTTTTGCATGGTCATTAGAGACCATATACTAACTCATGTACCAAATTTCAGCCGGATCGGATGAAATTTGCTTCTCTTAGAGGCTCCGCAAGCCAAATCGGGGGATCGGTTTATATGGGGGCTATATGTATTTATGGACCGATGTGGACCAATTTTTGCGTGGTTGTTAGAGACCATATACTAACACCATGTACCAAATTTCAGCCGGATCGGATGAAATTTGCTTCTCTTAGAGGCTCCGCAAGCCAAATTGGGGGATCGGTTTATATGGGGGCTATATATAATTATGGACCGATGTGAACCAATTTTTGCGTGTTTGTTAGAGACCATATACTAACACCATGTACCAAATTTCAGCCGGATCGGATGAAATTTGCTTCTCTTAGAGGATCTGCAAGCCAAATTTGGGGTCCGTTTATATAGGGGCTATACGTAAAATTGGACCGATATGGACCATTTGCAATAGCATGCGACCTATATTATTAACAACTACTTGTGTCAAGTTTAAAGTCGATAGATTGTTTCGTTCGCAATTTAGCGTGATTTCAACAAACGGACGGACGGACATGCTCAGATCGACTGAGAATTTCACCACGACACAGAATATATATACTTTATGGGGTCTTAGAGCAATATTTCGATGTGTTACAAACGGAATGACAAATTTAATATACCCCCCATCCTATGGTGGAGGATATAAAAATTACAGAGTTTTTGCTGGGTATGATATGGCCTAAGTTTCCTATATAATCACTTTCCGCTTTTAATGGATGGTAAGTCATTACTCTCAACCAAGTGGTATTGCTAGAGGTATGGCCTTTGTAATCACAAATTATTAACGAGTTTTTGTTGGGTATAAGAGACAGGTATGGCCCAAATTCCTATGGGCCATAAGTAGTTTGCGGGGAGGCTTTTCTTAGCTTGTATTCGCATATTTTTTCAAGTGTATATCCATCTCATCTCTATCATATGTCAATTAATTTCTTTTCTTTTTGGGAGCTATAAGTATGAGTATGTAATGACTTTACTACCAATGCCTTTGTACAGAGTTCCGTCCCTTCAACGGCTCATCTGTCATCAAGGGAGGAGATAAAGCTATTTAGGCGGGGATTGCCATCATACATACACTCCATACGCACACTCCATGATACACCATCCAGACACTGGGAACTCTTCAAGATCTGAGAAATAAGCGTATTGAGATTAAATTGTTTGTAAAACATTAAAGTTAACGCTATTGTTATCATTTCTACTCCTCCTAAATTGTATCGTCGTAATACATTCTGATAATTATATCGAATACTAATGGAGATCGTCGTGTGGTGCCATAATGGATGAGGAGGGAAAAAACGATAGACTCTGGGCTCTTGTCATCATTGTTGTGTTGTTTCTTGTTATTTTTATGGTAGATCGCTGCTATTTATGAGGAAGATGCCTCTGCTACTGGGTTTTTGGGCATCAAGTAGATCTACTATGGTTAGTGGTTGTCTTTGCCTCTATGAAGTTTTATCACCCAAGGAAAACAAAAACGAAATAATGCAGATAAAAATGATTGGTGATCGTTTTCATCAGCACCCAGAAGCAGCAACAGCAGCAGCAGCAGCGGTATAATAAAAACTTGTTTAGAAATAAATGCAGATTTTTGTTATGGTTTGTTTGTTGCCATATATGCTTCTTTGTTTGTTTTATTTTACGATGATAAATAATACAGCATCTGTTGTGCTGTTATCGTTTGATATGAACCCTTAATGAGGGCATTATCTTTGAACGCTTAGTCATGTTGGCGCCCGAGCCTAATCGGCCAACCATCACTTAGACATGTTGTAAGGTTATAAAAATTATTATCTTTTTTTTGGTGTTTTCGTATGAAAGATAAAACGTGAATTGTGATACGATAGAAAGGGAAATTGTTTTCGATTGACTGTAGAGCAATTGAAAAACGGACAGATATATAGTAGCTCCGTTCGCATACCAAGTTACGGTCGAAGGAACCAAACTCATCAATTACAATTTCTGATGGAAAAAAGTGATGGTGACGATTCGCTCGTCTCGATGGGAATACAAAACTATCTCCTATATCAGACAACATATTGCATTGCAAATAATGTAAAATTGTCTCAAGAGTAGGGCTGCCAATAAAATTTCAAGAAAAATCGACACTTTTTTCCGAAGAAATCGTCATAATCGTCACTTCTATTTTAAAAATCGTCAAAAAATCTCTAATGTAAATAATATTAAAACAAAATAATTTTTTGCTTAAAAACAAAATTATTAATTTCATGTCATCAACAAAAGCATAATGAATTCAGTATTGTATAAAAATAACATAAAAACATTTTTACGATTTTCCAAAATTTTATCATAAATCTCGTATTAGAGAGTCAACTCTAATTAAGAGGTACAACTTTCTATAGAAATAAAAATTTAACAAAATTTTCTATAGAAATGAATTTTTGATTTTCTATAAAAACTAAATTTACAGTTTTGAAAAAGTTTTCTATAGAAATAAAATTTTGACAAAATTTTCTATAGAAATAAAATTTTGACAAAATTTTCTTTAGAAATATAATTTGAAAAAATTTTCTATAGAAATAAAATTTTGACAAAATTTTTTTTAGAAATAAAATTTTGACAAACGTTTCTTTAGAAATAAAATTTTGACAAAATTTTCTATGGAAATAAAATTTTGACAAAATTTTCTATAGAAATAAAATTTTGACAACATTTTCTATAGAAATAAAATTTTGACAAAATTTTCTATAGAAATACAATATCGACAAAATTTTGACAAAATTTTCTTATAGAAATAAAATTTTGACAACATTTTCTATAAAATAAAATTTTGACAAAATTTTCTATAGAAATAAAATTTTGACAAAATTTTCTATAGAAATAAAATTTTGACACAATTTTCTTTAGAAATAAAATTTTGACAAAATTTTCTTTAGAAATATAATTTTGACACATTTTCTATAAAAATAAAATTTTGACAAAATGTTCTTTAGAAATAAAATTTTGACAAATTTTTCTATAGAAATAAAATTTTGACAAAATTTTCTTTAGAAATATAATTTTGACAAATTTTCTTTAGAAATATAATTTTGACAAAATTTTCTATAGAAATAAAATTTTGACAAAATTTTCTATAGAAATAAAATTTTGACACATTTTCTTTAGAAATAAAATTTTGACAAAATTTTCTTTAGAAATAAAATTTTGACAAAATTTTCTATAGAAATAACATTTTGACAAAATTTTCTTTTGAAATAAAATTTTGACAAATTTTTCTTATAGAAAAATATAATTTGACAAAATTTTCTTTAGAAATATAATTTTGACAAAATTTTCTTAGAAATATAATTTTGACAAATTTTCTATAGAAATAAAATTTTGACAAAATTTTCTATAGAAATAAAATTTTGACAAAATTTTCTATAGAAATAAAATTTTGACACAATTTTCTTTAGAAATAAAATTTTGACAAAATTTTCTTTAGAAATAAAATTTTGACAAAATTTTCTATAGAAATAAAATTTTGACAAAATTTTCTTTTGAAATAAAATTTTGACAAAATTTTCATAAGAAATAAAATTTTGACAAAATTTTCTTTAGAAATATAATTTTGACAAATTTTCTATAGAAATAAAATTTTGACAAAATTTTCTATAGAAATAAAATTTTGACAAAATTTTCTTTAGAAATATAATTTTGACAAAATTTTCTATAGAAATAAAATTTTGACAAAATTTTCTATAGAAATAAAATGTTGACAAAATTTTCTATAGAAATAAAATTTTGACACAATTTTCTTTAGAAATAAAATTCTGACAAAATTTTCTTTAGAAATAAAATTTTGACAAAATTTTCTATAGAAATAAAATTTTGACAAAATTTTCTTTTGAAATAAAATTTTGACAAAATTTTCTATAGAAATAAAATTTTGACAAAATTTTCAAGAGACAAAATTTCATAGAAATAAAATTTTGACGAAATTTTTATAGAAATAAAATTTTGACAAATTTTTTTGTACAATAAAACTTTTCTTTCAAATAACACAATATTTTTTATATACTAACCACAAAAATTTGATCAACAACTTCAAAATAAATTGTTTTAATTAGGTAGATTTTTGGTAAATTTTTCTTAAAATTTGTGGTGGATTATTCTTGGCACGAGTGGCAACCGTGATACAAATACTGTAGATGTCAAATGAGCTATAGCTCCTACATGTATGCAACTTCCAGCAAAAACATTTTTTTGCTGGCTTGAACGGAGCTAATATTTTTGGGCCAAAAATCGGTATTTGCTATTTTTTGAGAAAAAAAATTGTCAAAATTCCGATAAATCGGCAAAATTGGCAGCCCTGCTCAAGAGCTTATTCTTATAAACGGTATTTTTGGAAATTTGGCCAGATTGACTTAGTATGTTTGCTTTTACCGCATAGGGGAAGAGTGTGTAGGGTTTTTGTGGAATTATAGCCAAATCGGCCTAGCACAGAAATATTTTCCGTTTAACCCTTAAATGTGCACTGTATATTTTAAGATACAACCAGAAAAAATCCTTACATCTTAAAATTTCGACCGAATTCTATGAAATTAAATTTGTTTTATTTACTACATCATAACGCTATTTGAAAAATATAACAATTTGAATAATATAACAACTTTTTTTCTAATGAAACCATGTAGAGTATGTTCACCTTTGATTCCTACTATCGTGCTCTTTTTTCAAATCAAATGACACAGTTTTGAAACCTAACAAATGACATATTTTTCAAACTAAATGAAACTTTTTGCAAATCAAATGCATCCATGTAGAATGAAAGCCTTTTCAAATCAAAGGAATTATTTTTTAAATCATATGAAACTTTATTTCAAATAAAATGAAACCTTTTTCTTTTGATCAGTGTGCGATCGAATAAACCAAACCCATTAGAGACACACACAAGGACAATTAACCTATTGATAGAAGCCACCGTGGCGCAATGGTTAGCATGTCTATCTTGTATACGAAGGGTCTTTGGATCAATCTTACACCCAAAATAACGTGAACCCACCGTGGAAGAAAATGTAGCTTTATTTTAGAAAATTTTAACTAAAATAGTTTTCTAATTGCAACATGTTATAAATAAGTTAATACTTGTTGTCAAACTGAAGAAATTTTTTTCAAAATAATTAATTTTTTTCTGTCGCTTAAGAAAATTTCATATGTTGAAGGAAAAAATTGGATTTGAATATTGTTAAAATACCTTTGGCGCTGTACGAAGTTCAAGACAGGTACAATTTTAGTAAAATTTACTAATTTGAGAGACTTATGAACTCAATTTAAGCAAACTTCTGCCATTTTAGGAAAATATGAACTATTTTATTTTGTAGTAAAATTGTGCACTATATTTGTATACAACTTTTTTCCTTATTTTTAGTTCACGTCATTAAAGTTAGCAAAAAATTATTCCAGTAAGGATCATTTACTCATATTGTGCAAAATTTAACTAAAAACAACTAATCTTCATGAACTAAAATAAAGTTCAGTTGGCATTAGAGCCCCTTTTTTTTGGGTGTAGCTTCGACCAAACTTCCAAATTTTTTCAATGATGGATTATCACCTCTTAGTAATGTTGTTGACATTTCTGAGTGTTTAAAGATTTCTCTAAGTGATTTTACGTTCGGACTCGGCTATAAAAAGAAGGTCCCTTGTGGCTAAACCTAAAATCGGGAAGCACTCACTGATTAGAGAGAGGTACACCACCTATGGTCCACCAATAGCCTGAATAGTCTAAGTGAACTAAAACAACGGGGCTACGACTACTATAACTAATCTAACTTAAGTGATCCTGAATTAATAGACTGTTACTGTACCTAACTAAACCTGTAACCAGCATTATCAATTGTACCTCGCATTAGTGTTTTATAGTTCCAAGTATTGGCTTCTATGTTTGAGATGAGATTTGATAGTAGATCTTGTTTCAATTACCAAAATTGGTTGCATTGTGCACCTGTGATATTGATACAGGGTGTCACTCATATACACATATGCGCACGCACACACACACAATCCAACAGCAATGGAATGCTGGCGTTTTCCATACATCGAAATGCATGGTTGGTTGGAGGAATGGACAGATGAATAAGATGAACTATGACAGCTGTAGAGATATGCAGGAAGAGGGGATTTTTTTGTAGCTTCTATGATTCTAGTAATGACATTTCCGGGCTGAAGCAGTTGAAACTTGTTTTGCATTACAATTCAAATGCAACCTTGCCATATTTTCCCATTTGCCCAGTATTTAATCATTATGCAAACAGGGTTACACTATAGCGTCCTATTATGGTTATAATGACCGCTGCGCCGCCCTGGCTTCAAGAGAGCAATCGATCATTTTTTCTTGGTGATTTCTGTTCCAATTTTTCTTGCAGCCAAAAAGGCGACAGTTGATGTTGAACGTCAATAACAACACCAACAACAACAACAGAGGCCTCGAAACACAGCCTATTGCCAGCCACCCAAGGCGGTGTGATATGGGAAGGTAATGTGGTGATGATATCTAAGGTAAATAGGAGCATGGTACGTAGTTCTCCCATATGTACATCCATCATGGGAAGTAGCTGTACGTAGTAAATTTTATGAAAAAAAAAGCCACCGGGCTGTAGGTCAGTCTTGATGGTTTTGCTTTTAGTTTTTTTTTTTTGTTAGCCACTTTTTGTGGCGTTATTTTATGTTCTATCAGCGTATCGTAGTTCTGGCCTACACGCATAGTTGATTACCGCCTTTGTGGTAGTGTGCTATTGTCACTGACTGCAAAGTGGTGCTCACATGTGGTGGCATTTGAAGTTTTTGCAACAGGGATTTCCTTTGAAAATAGCCTAGCGTAGCGCTCAATTTAGAAAAAGTTTTTCTTTTGTTTGTTATTTTATTTTTTTTTTGTGTTTTCGCATCACCTGTGTGTGATATGCACTTTGGCCCAGATGAAATGCAATGACATTCGGCAGCAATGCAAATGCAAAATGCTTTGTGGTAATGACATTTAAATCGCGTCAAAGAGAAATGTTCGCACATGCCCATGCGAATTTACTTACTACTGAATAGTATACCACAGAACTGAATGTGCGAACTGGCTATTGGTTTTCCATCAGCCCCCGTCCCCTAGTCCCAGGTGAAAATGAACAAAAACTCACTGTCTCGATGGTCAGTAAGTACACTGACAGAAGTAGTGACCTAATAAAAAAATTCTAAATTTTACAACACAAAATGTACAAAAGGAATTTCTTGAAAATAAAGAAAATTCAGAAATTTTGAACTAAAAAAAAACAGTTCATAATTTGTTTGGTAAAATTTCAGTACTCATTTTTGAAATGTCCGTCCCTCTGTGAAAGGCCTTTATCTTTATTATACCTTTATACGCCACAAAGTACATATATTCTGAGTCGTAGTGAAATTCTGATTCCGACAGACGGACATGGCTTAGTCCGTCCGTCCGTCTGTTGAAATCACGCTGACTTCATCGGCTGCCACCTAACCTAACCTAACCCTCCGAAAAAATGGATCATATATGCGTTCATAATTATTTCTAAAACTCATCTGTATATTATTAACTGACTTTGTTTAGTAAGGTATTAATATGCCTATAAATAAAAAATATATGGGAAAGACAATGTTTTAGAATTTTTAAGATACCTTGCCACCAAATAAGTATCCA
>PGFW01017413.1:0-12421 GCA_003123925.1 Haematobia irritans | reverse complement strand
GCTTACAAACTAACAATATCGTTCAAGTAATGAAGATTGTCAGCAAATTTAAAAAAAAATATATGTATATTTGTTCTTTATAATTTGTATTTTACCCTTAAAGTAATTACCTCATTTTTTTCGGTTATACTTAAAAATGGTATATTACTGAAAGTCTTAGTATTTTTTGTGGCATAACTAACTCTCATTAAAAAATCCATCTTTATTCTTTATATAATAAATTAGTCTAGTCGCTGATTTCTTATATATAATCATTTTAATGTTTTTTTCTCAAAATTTTTTTCAATTATTTCAAATCGCATTGAAATACAGCGCAGACAGTCTTTTTCGTAGGTTTTTTGTTATTGAATTGAAGTCTAAAAAATAAGGTAGACAATATTGGTCTGCAAGCAACTATAGTTACAAAATTTTATTTTCGTGTATTGTCTTAATCACAAAAAGTGCAGCATGAGTTTTTGTTTTTTATTACATATCTAAGAGTTTTAATCCTTTTTTACATATCTATTTTGTAATTATTAATAAAATTGAAGAACAATTCCCGTGCTAATCCGTAATTTTTTCTACACATAGAAAAATAAAACAACCATTTGTAGCATAACTTTTTTGCGTTGAAAATTCTGTCTTTCTCTCTCCCTGACTATTCCATTATGGCGCTTTTTACCTTTTAAAAGATGTATTATCCTAAACAGAGGCCAACCTTCCGTGGAGTATGTGATGGGCTGTTGTCGATGGGTTGAAGGCCTCCCACATTAACAGTGATTATATCTAAAATCTGAACCGATTTCAAACGCAAAATTTGGCACGGCATTAGCTACAATGCTAATTCTACTCCCATGTGCAAAAAATTTCAACTTAAATCGGAGGTTAAAAAAATTGGCCCGCTGTGGTCATATGAGTGTAAATCGGGGCGAAAAGGCTATATATGGGAGATATATCCAAATCGGAACCGATTTTCAACTGCAAAATTTGGCAGCGCATAGTAAACAATGGCTAATTATACTCGCCTGTGGCAAAATTTTCAAAGCTAAAATGGAGTTAAAAATTTGGCCTCTGGTGGGTCATATGAGTTGTAAATCGGCGAAAGGTATATATGGGGATATATCTAAATCTGAACCGATTTCAAAACAAATTTGGCACGCATGGCTAGCAATGCTCTCGAATTATACTCCTGTGCAAAATTTGCAAACTAAAATCGGAGTTAAATAAAATTGGCCATGGCTGTGGTCATATGAGTGTAAATCGGGCGTAAAGCTAATAATATGGGCAGATATATGCCAAATGCTGAAACCGATTTTCAAAACCAAATTTGGCAGCACATAGTTTACAATGACTAATTTCTAACTCCCTATGCAAAATTTCAACTAAATTCGGAGCAAAAAAACTTGGCCTCTGTGGGCAAATGAGGTGTAAATGCGGCGAAAGCTTAGTATAGCTGGGAGCTTAATATCATAATCTGAAACCGAATTTGGCTGAATATTTTGCAAGTTCTTTCCGGAGACTCATAAAAAATTCGATGTTACGGAATTTTAGGAAGATTCGTTGATATACACGCGGCAATTATGACCAGATCGGTGAAAATATAATGATGACAGCTATATGCTAAATCCTGAACCAGATTTTCCAAAAACCCCCCCCTCAAACATAGGGATCGTCTTTGAGGCCGGGAAATAGGAATCCTGTACGGCGAAAATTTTAGGACAATCGGACTAAAACTGCGAGCTGTAACTTTTGCACAACAAAAATAAGCATCAAACAGACTAGACAGACGGGACAAGACAGACAGACAGAACGGACTTCGCTAATCGAACTCAGAATTTAAATTCTAAAGACCGATCGCGTATACTTAAAAAGGTTGGTCTATGATTACTCCTTCCCTGGCGTTACATACAAATGCACGAAACCTTATTATACCATGTCCACAGTAAGTGGTGAAGGGTATTTAAAAAGCGAATTAGTCTTTTAAATACACACAGAGAAAAAAAATTGTTTTTTTGTCTTCAATCACGAAATTGAATTGATCCAATGAAATTTTTAATATGAAATGTCTTCAATCATAGAAATGTCTTCAATCGGGCCAAAGTCCATTAAAATATTAAGTGGTTTGCAGTAAAAAAAAAATTTATTTATACAATTAATTTTTTTGTGAGCTGAAAAAAAAAAAATTTTTTTTTTTTTTTTTCCTTCCAATATAAAATTTGTGGAAGCAATTAAATTTTTTATTAAAAATATTTCTTTAAAATTTGAATTAAAATTTTTATTGAAACATTTATTGGAGATTTTTGCGACTTTTTAAACATACAAATTTAATGCCGGTTTGCATTGAATCCAGAAATCCTCTGGTTTGTTCTGGTTTCTTATCGAGATTCACTATAAAACCGAGGTAAGAAGAATATGTGTACGACTGTATTTTTACAAAAAATTTATTTTCGTTATTGGCTCAAATAACAAAAATAAGGATTGCCGTTTTATTTCGATTTTTATATAAAATAAAATTAAAGAGTTTTAATTTAAACCTCTCGTTATTTATTTTTACATTAAATAAAATAGAAAAAAATTCCTCGCTGAATTTTCTAGGCTTAGTAAAAATAAAAAAAATGTGGTAGCAATACTTTTCGCATTGAAATTCCTCCCTTTCTCATGACTATTGCTTCTGTATTGTTGCCCTTATGGCTTTATTACCATTTAAAGCATACCTTGTTTTAGTTTTTTTGTTTTTGTGCGGCGCGGAGTTTTGTTTCTATTTAGTCATACCATGACACTCATTTCGTTCAATGAAACTCTTGTAGTTGTTAGAAATTTCACCCTCCAATTCCGCCACTTAAGGCTTTTGCATGGGCCTATGCTCAGCAGTCTCTCTAGAGAACCCTTTTTGTCATATGGTAACATGATATGACTAGTATGTATAGCCGACTAAAAGGGGGCCATGGCAGTGGGAGGGGCGGCGGGATGAGAGAGTACAAATTGAAGCAGGCAGCAAGAAATATTTTGCATGCTTTTTTATTTCACTAAAAATTGTTTTGGGCTGGGTTCATTTTCTGCTTTTTGTTTCTCTACCCTCCTCAAAACTGCCACGGAAGACGACGACAGAAATGGTGTATGTAATGTGATGTGCCGGTTTTGGGATGTGGGGTCAATAAATTCAAAGCTTAAGGATGTGGGGATCATAGAGAAAATACTCAGCCCTCATCTCATTCACATAGAACTGAAGTCAGGCATGAGTCATAACACGTAGGGCGAAGGAAATTTTTGCTTTTTGTTTCATTTGCAAATATGCTTGTTTAGAAATGTCATCGCATAGCAAATGACAAAACGGCACAATGAAAAACATGAAAGGTAAGAAGACATGTTCGTGCTGAGGCCATTCTCATGGTCGACCGACAAAATTTGGCAAACATTTTTTTAAATAATAATTTTACATAAAATTTAATGCTTCAAAGCGTCTTAACAAAAAATACCCTATTAAACCAACATTGAGAAACATTTTCTCTAGAAAATTAAAATTTTGACAAAATTTTCTGGTAAAACAAAAAATTTTGAGCAAAATTTTCTGTAGAAACAAAAATGTTGACAAAAATTTCTTAGAAATTAAATTTTGAGCAAAATATTCTTATAAAAATAAATACAATTTTGAGAAAATTCTCTATAAAAATAGAAAATTTTGTGCAAGAATTTTTCTATAGAGAAAAAAAATTTTTGCCAAAATTTTCTATAGGAATAAAATGTTTGAGAAAATTTTTCTAATAGGAATAGAAAATGTTTGAGAAATTTTCTATAGATAAAATTTTGACAAAATTTCCTATAAAAGTACAGATTTTGAGAAAATTTTCTATAATACATAAAATTTTGAGAAAACGTTCTTACGTAAAAAAAATTATGAGAAATTTACTAATAAAAATTAAATTTGACAAATTTTTCTAAATAGAAAATAAAATTTTGACCAAATTTTCTATAGGAATATAAAAATTTTTTGAAGAAAAATTTTCTATGAAATAAAATATTTTGACAAAATTGTCCTATGAAAATACAATTTGAAGAAAATTTTGCTATAAGAAATAAAATTTGAGAAAACGTTCTAAGTAAAAAAATATTATGAGAAAAATTTTAACAAATTTTTCTATAGAAATAAAATTTTGAACAAAATTTTCCTATAACGAATAAAATTTTTGAGAAAATTTTCTATTGAAATAAAATTTTGAACAAAAATGTTCCTATTTAAAAAATAACAAATTTGAAGAAAATTTTGCTATAGAAATAAATTTGGAGAAAACGTTCTATGAAAAAATATTATGAAGAAAAATTTTCTATAAAGAATTAAATTTTGAAAAACTTTTCTATAGCAATAAAACTTTGAACAAAATTTTAAAATAATAATACAACTTTGACAAAAATTTTTTATAATAATAAATTTTTTGAGAATAATTTTCTATAGAAATAAAATTTTTGGCAAAAATTTCCTATAAAAGTAAAATTTTTGAGAAAATTTTCTGATATACATAAAATTTTGAGGGCAAACGTTCGTATGCAAAAATAAAAAAAATATGAGAAAATTTTTATAAAAATTAAATTTTGAGGAAAATTTTCTATAGAATAAAAATTTTTGAGAAAATTTTCTTATAGAAGATAAAACTTTGAAGCAAAATTTCCTATTAAAAATACAATGCTTGAAGAAAAATTTCAATAGAAATAAAATTTATGACAGAAAATTTCCTAATAAAAAATAGCAATTTTGAGAAAATTTGCTATATACATAAAATTTGGAGAAAAACGTTAAATATGGCAAAAAAAAATTACGAGAAATTTTCCTATATAAAATTAAATTTGGCAAAATTTTTCTATAGAAAATAAAATTTTGACAACATTTTTATAGAAATAAAATTTTGACGAAAAATTTTTATAGTAATAATTTTTTGAGAAAATTGTTCTATAGAAAAATAAAATTTTGACAAATCTTTCCCTATAAAAGTACAATTTTGAGAAAATTTTCTATATACAATCAATTTTGAGAAAACGTTCTACCAAAAAAAATTAAATGAGAAAATTATTCTATAAAAATTAATTTTGACCAAATTTTCTAAATAGAAATAAAATTTTGACAAAATTTTCCTATTTAGGAAATAAAATTTTTGAAAAATTTTCTAATAGTTAAATAAAATTTTGACAAATTTCTAATAAAAAACAGCAATTTTGAGAAATTTTCTATAGAAATAAAATTAAAAAGGTTCATTTAAAAAATATTATGAGAAAATTTTTCTAGTAAAAATTAAATTTTTGACAAAATTTTTTTATAGAAATAAATTTTTCACAGAAATTTTTTATAGTAATAAAATTTTTGAGAAAAATTTTGCTATAGAAATAAAATTTTGACAAAATTTTCTATAGCAATTAACATATTGGACAAATATTTTATGATAAAAATAAAATTTTTTGAGAAAATTTTTTATAGAAATAAAATTTTGGACAAATTTCCTATACGAAGTTACAATGTTGAGAAAATTTTGCTAATATACATTAAATTTTGCGCAAACGTTCTAAAATGCACAAAAAAACTCAATGAGAAAAAGTTTCTATAGAAAATTAAATTTTGACAAAAAATTTTTTCTATAGGAATAAAATTTTTTGAGAAAATTTTATATAGAAATAAAATTTTGACAAAAGCATTTCCTATAAAAATACAATTTTGATGAAAATTTTCCTATAAAAATAAAATTTGAGAAAACGGTTCTATGAAAAAATATTAATGAGAAAATTTTCTATAAAAAAATTAAATTTTGAACAAATTTTTCTATATGAAATAAAAATTTTTGACAAAAAGTTTTCCTATAGGAATAAATTTTGGTTAAAAATTTTATTCTGAATAAAAATTTCCTCAAAATTTTTTTTATTCCTATAGAAACTTTTGTAAAAGTTTATTTTCTATAGAAAACGTTGTCAAAATTTATATTTTTATAGAAAAATTTCTCATAATATTTTTTATAGAACGTTTTCTCAAAATTTTATTTTTATAGAAAATTTTCTGCAGAAATTGTATTTTAGCAGGAAAATTTTGTGAAAATTTTATTTGTATATAAAATGTTTCCAAAATTTTATTCCTTTATAGAAAATTTTGTCAAAATTTTATTTCTAATAGAAATTAAAAAAAAATTCCTATAATATCTTTGTATGGAAAATTATTCTTATACATTTTGAAAAAACGTTCTGTGGAATAAAACGAGTAATTTTCTAACTTATTTTTGGAAATTTTCTTAATATTTAACTTTATCTATAGCTAATAAAAATTGTTGAGAAAATGTTCTATAGAATAAATTTGGACAAAATTTTTCGCTATAAACAGTACAATATTTGAGAAAGATTGCTAATAAAAATACAATTTTTGAGAAAAACGTTTTAATGAGAAATTATTCATTGAGAAACTTTTTCTTATACAAAATTAAATTTTGACCAAAATTTTGTCTATAGAAATAAAATTTTTGAACAAAAGTTTGCTATAGGAAGTAAAATGTTGTTAAAATTTTATTTTCTTATAGAAAATTTTCCTCAAAATTTTTTATTCCCTATAGAAACTTTTTGTCAAAATTTTATTTCTATAGCAAAAATTTGTCAAAATTTAATTTTATAGAAAAATTTTCTGCATATATTTTTTTATAGAACGTTTTCGCTCATAAATTTTTAATTTTTATAGTAAAATTTTCCTCAAATAGTAATTTTTAATAGGAAAATTTTGTTCAAAACTTATTTCTATATTAATTTTTCTCAAAAATTTTAATTCCTAAATAAAAATTTTGTCAAAATTTTAATTTCTATAAGGAAAATTTTAAACAAAAATTTCCCCTATAAAAATAGCAAATTTTGAGAAAAATTTTCTATAAAAAATTTTTCATAGAATTTTGAGAAAACGTTCTAAACTGCAAAAAAAAAATATGAAGAAAAATTTCTAATAAAAAATTTAAATTTTAACAATGTTTTCTATAGAAATAAATTTTGAAAAAAAATTTCTATAGAATAAAATTGTTCAAAAATTTCTATAGAAATAAAATTTTTGACAAAATTTCGTAATAAAAAAATGCTATTTTTAGAGGAAAAATTTTCTATCAGAATTAAAAGGTTTTTGAAGAAAGGGCGGTTCTATGAAAAAATATTATGAGAAATTTTTCTATAAAAATTTAAAATTTTGACAAGATTTTTCTATAGATTTTTGCTATAAAAATAAAGTTTTTGAGAAAAACGTTTCTAATAAAAATATTATGAGAAAAAATTTCTAGTACAAAAAATTAAAATTTTGACAAATTTTTTCTATAGGAATAAAATTTTTGAGAAAATTTTCTATAGAAAAAAAAAATAAATAAAAAATTTTGACAAAAATTTCCTATAAAAATACAATTTTGAGAAAATTTTCTTATAGATAATAATATGTTGACAATGTCATTATGCAAATAATTTTAAAAAATGCCGGCAGGCATTTAGTCCAGAATGGAGCCAAGGCAGGGCTAATTTTTATGGAAAAGCAAAGTTGACATATTCTTAATATAAAATTAAGTCTTTTCGTAATGAAGATTTATTTTTAATATAGAATGGTTAAATTCGTTTGCATTACTTTCGGCGCGGTATGTGTTATTCTCAAGATAAGAAAATTTTCTATAAAATTAAACTTTTTAAGAAAGTTTTCTATAGAAAAATAACATTTTGACAAAATTTTTTATAGAAATAAAATTTTTTGAGAAAAATTTTCTAATAGGAATAAAATTTTGATAAAAATTTCCATATAAAAATAAAATTTTTGAGAAAATTTTCTAAACCAGAAATAAAATTTTGACAATGTATTATCGAATAAATAATAAAAATGCCGAAGGCATTTAGTGCCAGATGAAAATGCAAGGCAGGGCCTATTTGTATGGAAACAATTGGACATATTCTTAAATAAAGGGTGATTTGTTAAGAGCTGATCAACTATTAAAAAAAAAAAAATAAACGCATAAAATGCTGGCAAAATCTCAGTTCGGTTCTTTATTTGAAAACGTTAGATTGGTCCTGACATTTACTTTTGAAAGAATAATTTCATTTTTAAATGTTGACGCGCGGCTGGTCCTTAGGTGGTCCATTTCGGAAAGTCCATATTTTGGGGGCAACTTTTCTGAGCATTTCGGCCGGAATAGCCGCGAATTTCTTGCGAAATGTTGTCTTCCCAAAGCTGGAATCAAGTTTGCTGCTTATTTCCTGTAGAGCTTTAGACTGATGACGTAGCCCCACAAAAAATAGTCTAAAAGGCGTCAAATCGCATGATCTTAGGTGGCCAACTTACCGGTCCCATTTCCTTGGAGATGAATTGTTCTCCGAAAGTTTTTCGCCTCAAAAAATGGCCATAGAGAATCGCGAGCTGTGGTGGCATGTAAAGCGCCATCTTGGTTTGAAACCACAATGTCAACCAAAGTTCAGTTCTTCCATTTTTGGCAACAAAAAGTTTTGTTAGCATCGAACGATAGGCGATCGCCATTCCATCGGTATACGTTGCGTCCAACAGCATCTTTGAAAAAAAATACGGTCCAATGATTCCATCCGGCAGCGTACTAAACCACACCAAAAGACAGTGCATTTTTGCGGGATGCAGGCAGTTCTTGAACGGCTTCCTGGTTTGCTCTGCACTCCAAATGCGGCAATTTTGCTTATTTACCGTAAGCCATTCAACCAGAAATGAGCCTCATCGCTGGAAAAATTTTGTCGATAAAAAAAGCGGATTTTCTTTGCCAACTTTCTATGGGCCCAATTCACCGGTGAAATTCGAAGCGTGTGGCAGAATCGTTCGGCTATTCATGATGAAATGTACAAAGCATACTGAGGCATCTTCTCTCTTTGACACCCATGTTCGAATCCCACGCTGATCCTGTCAAATACTAATGCATGAAAATCCTAACACTGCAAAAGAAATCAGCCCTTTATAAGAAAAATATAAGAATTATAGCCTTTTAAATTTCATTGCATACCTTTCAGGCGTTACCGTTTTGTTCTCAAATAAATTTAGAAAGTCGGAAGAAAGAAATAGCACTTATTTTAACAATAGAAAAAAAGAATTAAAAGAATTGCGTGCAAAAAAGTTGAAGAAATCTGTGAAAGACAAAAACGGGTATGTCATTTCCGGTAAAGAGAGTAAAAATATTAAACACAAAAAACGGATCTTCTGCTCCAATGAGATGGCTTGACTATTTGTAATCACCTAATGTAGAATATCTCCAAGACACTGTGGACACGAACAAGTGTATCAAAGACAATTACAGATTCTTGGTATTCTTGAGCTTTGGCCCGTAATTATTTCCCAAAAATAGTCTCCATCATCCACGTGCATAAGTTCCAGCTGCTGCCCACACCCAAAAAAAAAAAAAAAAAAAATAAAAAAACAGAAATGACATTTACCCCGCAGTGCCAATTACAACTTTGTTTTTTTTTTATGTTTGACTATAAAGAAAAGAAATGGTCGGAAATAAAAATGAAGTTTTGTCATTTTGCCGGTTTGTGAATGGTGAACTGTACATTAGTATTGTTTTAAATTTTTATGACCTTTAAAGTTGTCATGCAGTATATGTGTGAATAACTCTAGGTGACTTTTGAGAAAAAACTTATAGAAGCTTTGTTTTATGCTTGAGCTCCTCAAGCCATTGTTTGCTTTAATGCCAAATGTTGATAAATGATGAGGAACCAGAAAGAATTTCAAGGAAAAAACTCAAACACCAAAAAGACATTTGTTTTTTTTTTCTAGCATTTCAAGCATAAAATTTTCTTGTGCAAATTGCATGTTAGTAGTATACGACGTATACATGCGCCAATCAATGTATTGTGGTAATTTTTGGTTTTTCGTTTCAGTATGTGGTGGGGCGGCTACCAAAGGGAGTATTTCAGAAATGTTCAAAAAAGTTTGAAGCAAGTTCCCCTCCGAAAATACGCCTTTATATTTCTTTTTACGCATCATATCCAAATCATTCAATGAAATAACTTTGATCAATAATTTCAGGACAACATTTTGTATATCATAACTTGAAGGCATACTTTGTGGGGGACGAAAACTTCCAAACTTCTGATTGTGGCGAAGAAGAAAATTTCTTAATCACACTTAGAATTTCTAGATTAAAATCTAAATAAGTTGTTAAAGAAAGCCAAGGGGCCGCGATTGCAATAAATAAATTATGTAGCATACTTTAAGGAGTGGTTAGTCAGATGATAAGTTTTCTATGCATAGTTTGGCATTTGTTGCTTTCTGAGGTTATGAGAAGATATTAAATTGGGATAAATGGAATAAAAGAAAATCCTGCTAAAGATGGATGAAAAAGGGCATTACCCGAGCAAATAATTATGGTTTACGAATATTATCGTATATAAGAAATTAAGAATAGATTGTATATAAGAAATTATTCTTTACTTGGACTTAAATAGAAATAATAAAATGGGCCGCATTGAAAGAGTTTTTGGCATTAATCAAAAAAACAAATATCTAGTCTGCAAGGTTTAAGAAATTGGGTGCCATATGGTATGTGCAACAAAACCTTATTTATTACCAAAAATTGTTCATATTAGCATACTTTCAGCGATAATTTTTTATGTCTTGCTTGAAATACATTAGTATATGAGAAAGGGTAACAGTTTATTTGCAATTTTTAAAATTGAGTAAATCGAATGCGACTCCTTCTGCGCAATAAACAAAAAATTGCGCCACATTTTTCAATATTAGAAAAAAATTTAAGATTAATTGTAAAAAGTTTTTTTTTTTGTATTTAATAAAAATTGAAAAAATCACATTTTGTCAAATTATATGCATAAATTGAATTTAACATTAATTTTATGCTTCATTGATAACTTAAAATTAAAGGCCCTAGTAGATTATCAGTTAACCTAATGAAGCAAAAATCGTTGCATACGCTTCAAGGCGGTGCATTATATAGAAAATCTGCCATGGTCGTAAATAAAAATTCTATAATGGTCCTATTCCAATACTATCTTTATAAACCATTTTTATATTATACTCTATTATCCATAGTCACAAATTGTGAACTAGTTTTAATAAACGTTACCCTATTTATACTTCAGCAGGATCATTCTGTATTCAGTCTTCAATACTTTTTTATTGCAAAAAAAAATAAAACGTTTTACCTGAACAAAACAAATATTCAGACTAGAAATTTTGTAATTGAGAAGCAGATTTTTCAACAAATTAATTAAAAAATCTAAAACATTGAATTTTTCGAGTTGGCAATAATAAAGAAGTAGGAAAAAATGTTGCCTTTCCAGATTTTTGATTCAATTAAAGCAGTCGACTTTAGGACTGTCGAGACACAATTGCATACTTTTAGGATGCGCTATGTTGCCTTGAAGTATGCCAGCTAAACAATAAATTTTTGAATGGAGAAAAATAAACTAACTTAAAAAATAACATTAATAAAAACTTGAGGACCAATGTTTGTTTTAATGGCAAAATTCGGCAGGTAGTAAACGTAGTTTTTAGGTTTAATAAACTTAAAAGTGAAACCTCGAGAAAGGGACACACCATGATCACGCCAAAAATTTTATGCGCGAGGTGTCCACTTTAACAGACAAAATGAACTTGAATGTAGTTCATTATAAACTTTAGCACATTTTCTAAAAGTGTCTTTGAGAAAGATTGTCTATTAAGTAGATTGGTAGCATTTTTTGGATGTTTTGGAGGATTTTGCAAATATTCAGCTCTCGTCAAATAAGAAGTACTTCAGCAAAATTTTCTAATAAAAAATAAAATATTTGACAAAAATTTCTAAATAGAATTAAATTTTTGATAAAAATTTTATAGAAATAAATTCTTGCAAAATTTTTCTGATAGAAATAAAATTTTTTTTGAATGGAAATAAATTTTTGATAAAGAATTTTCGCTATAGAAAAAATTTCTGTAGACGCCATTATAGCAGAATTCCGAAGGAAATGGCTAATCTGATCGCGCTTGAGGAAACTATGCTAGTGTGCGGGTTGTAAAGTTTAAAAATGGGCATATTTTCTTGGTGTCGTTAAGCAACCCTTTGCAATTCTCCCATCGAATATTGAGCGCAATCATAAACAGCCTTCTCAGCGGTCAGCATGAGCGCTGCAAGGCAGCCAGGGGCAATACCACAGAACAGATTCTAGTTCCGCTGAAATATGTTGAGGTATGTTCGGCTAGCCCGCTTGGCTACATTGAAATACAGCCAGACATCTTTTCGGTTTTTTTTTCGTATCTATTTGTAATATTAAATAAAATTGAAAGAAATTCCCGCTAATTTTCTACATTAAGAAAAAATAAAACAACATTTGTAGCATACTTTTCGGCTTGAAATTCCTTCTTCCTCTCTCTCTGACTATTACCCTTATGCCTTTATTACCTGTTAAAGGCTTATTATGCTAAAACAGAGCCACATTCGTGGAGTTTGTGATGGCT
>PGFW01017410.1:17339-33191 GCA_003123925.1 Haematobia irritans | reverse complement strand
TTAACGAATCATTTTCTGATTTGCCACAAAGAAATTTTTTATGATAAATTATAACAATTAATTGATTTTCCTGCCCAAATATTAGAAAGTATAAATTGGAATGCACGAAAATAAAATATACAATTATCCATGGATTAATCATGTATCATCAATCATTACCTTTAACAACAATATTAAAAATCCGACCGGTATATATTAATTTATGTATAAATACATAAAACAAAAAACACAGAACATTTAGATACACATATATTTCACAATATTACTGTTGTTATTATTATTGCTTTACGAAAGGTTGACATAACCATATGTTAGAATTGTTTGACAATTGATTTTTCTTAGAACTATATGTGTCTTGCTCTGATAAATGCTGATTATGACTCAAGCTTTACATGTTAAACCATCAAAACGCAACACCTCCAAACATGAGGTGCTTGTTTTATTTTATGTATAACATCAGGGCTGCCAATTTTGCCGATTTATCGGCATCTTTGACGATTTTTTCTTCACAAAATGGACTAATTCGATTTTTTCCGATTTTAACACCGTATCATTAGACACATAGTTTGCGCGGAGTTAAAGTTTTTTACATTTTTGAAGAAAAATTTTGAACAATAATTAAAATAAATTTTTTGACAAATTTTGAGAAAAATTTCTGAAAAAAAACATGCGAGTTACTTTGCTTTTCGAGTTTGTCAATTCGTACAAATAATCATGATTCTCCACACTCCACAGTAAAACGTAGAATTTTTTACTAATTAAGAATAAAATTTTCTAGTTACAGTATAAACAAATAACCATATATTAGACATTCGGAAAACCCATAAAAACTGCTTCTGAAAACACGGCTTTTGAGTTTCAAAATATTTAATTTTAATAAACAAATGTAGAAAATAGAGTTTTATACAAAAATACGAAATATTTTTGTTTTAACTAGAAAATGATTTCATCTTAATGTTATTTGCATACAACAAACCTGATTTCTTTGCACTTTTATTTTATTGGAATGCATAGTTGTCATAATTAATTTTCTGTTTTCTATGCTGAAATAAATACGTCTGTTTTTGTGTTTTACCCAAAAAATATGTATTATTTTAAATATTATTTATATTGCGATTTTATGGACGATTTTTAAATGTAAGTGCCGATTATTGACGACTTTTTATCGAAAAAAGTTGACGATTTTTCTTTGAAAATTTATTGGCAGCCCTTGATAAACAATGCTTAGTCGTTGCATTTGCGGTGTCAATACAGAGCTATGCTTCTTTCCAGAGGATTGCAAAGTGTGGTCGATTAATGTACAATACGTACAGTATCGTAAAGATAAAAAATTCGATGTTTGATAACAAGGTGGTGTCGTTCAAGCATCTAATACTACGCTTCACAACGAAATATTGATTTTAGCACCGAAATCTTTTCTACACATCTCAAGTGCATTTTATTTGATTCGTACATCCAGGAGATGTGATTGACCCCTATCAAAATTTCTTCTATGGGACCGTCTTGTATGTGACAGTAAAACAGAAGCCTTTTTTAAATTATTTTTCTTTTGTTTTGGATATTCAGAAAAGAAAGAGTTAGAGTGTGAACAAATTAAAAATATAAGAGGAAAATTATAATTTTTTGAAGATTATTGAATAATATTCCAATGGAATTTGGCGTATTGGTTTAAAGACACAATTATTTTTTTTGTTTTATTGGAAGTAAAAAGGGTAAGAATAATATGCTGAATTTTTACATAGTAAACTTATGGTGCTGGAATTACATGTTTTAGCTATAGAATTTTTTTTTAGCGATTGAGATTTATTGATTAATTCGAAATAAAAAAATAAATTTATATTCCTTTTTTTGTGTTGTTAAATGATTAAATTATTTGATATATTTTGGCATAAACAATATGTAATTCAAGTACCAAATATTTCTATGATCATGTGTTTCGGGTGAAATGACGTAAATACCATTTTTTTATAAAATACCTTTTTTCTTCATAGCAACATAATATTTACATCACTAATTGTAATACAATTTTATAAAAATATTCGTAGTCTTCGAAATGTGATGAAAAAAAGTGTTAAATAAAGAAAATAATAATATTTTGTCGTATACAGATCTTATCTAGTACCCTAGAACAGTCAAACGAACCAGGATCTTGTGCGCATCTTGCCTCGAATTAACATGATAATAAGTTGTCACACTGTTTTGTATATAATTGTTTAGTGTCTCAAAAAGTTACAAAAATTGAGATACGTTAAATTACAAAAATTGAGATACGTTTCGTCCACTGTTAACCTGTTTGTGTCCACAAACTAGTAAAACAAAGGTGTCTCAAAACCTACCTTAATTGCTATCTTAAAACTAATTTAAAAGAAACTAAAAATAAAAATATTAAATATACACTACCCAAATGCTACTTGAACATACAATACCTTAAAATAATATCTAAAAATTTTAAAAAATACGTTTAAAGCAAATAGATGAAATAATATAAAAAGTACGATATAAAAGAAAATCAATATTTATTGCACTGATAAAAAACCAGATTATTTTCAAATATTAATACCTATGTTGACCAAATATGTACGTATATATTTGTCTTCATATACTATAATTAAAATTTTATAATTATATATATGAATATCTAAAAATTAATAAAAAAACTTTTTTAAAAAGAGAAGATTTATTTCTATGTTCGCAAAAATTTAAAATTTTCTTAGAAAGTAATATTCATATTACTTTCTGACAAAAATTTAAAAATAAAAAACTGTATATTAAAATTATTAAAATATGATACGACTATTTCATAAAAATTTGTTATAAAATTTGTATTCATATTAAAAATTATTAAAATTTAATTTTTTTTTTTTTTAAACAATTTATAAAAACACATTATCTTATAATTGTGAAATGTAAGGAGAAAGCGTAATATGTTTGAGCTAATTTCAAAAAGAGAAAAAATGTAACGATCACTGAATTTGAAAAAGCGTTACAATTAGGCGGGAATTTTAAAAAGTCATACGGAGTTCGAACAATAGCTGGATGATTTTTTGATGTCATCATATTTGGTGACCGTTTGCAGTTTAAATTATTAATTTCTTACTCGCAACGTTTTTTATATGCACATCAAACAAATTTAAAAATCTCGACCTCAGTGAAAGAAGAATCCCTTTCATTTCGACGAGCTTAAGCAGCTACTTGCAGCATACTAATAAATCCTCATAAATTGAGCAGGGAGTTGTGAACATTTTTGTTCACCGGCAACATGGGACGATTTTCTTTCTTTAACCTTACAGTTACAATTATTGGACGCCTAGTAAAGTGGGAAGATTATATTTTGTTCTAACGTATAGCCCATCCAATTTTTTATCGCCAACATTCAAACAATTACAATTTAATATAAACCCCAATTAAACACAGATGAGCGTTTTCAAATGCAACAACTTTTCAGTTTGAGTGTAAATTATAATTTTCAACATTAAATTCAACTTGACTTGAATTAGCTCATCTTCAAATACATCTTTCAAATTGTTTGCGAATTACTTCCAATTTTGCCAAACTGTTGCTCGAAAATCTTTGAAAACGCGGTGTTGAGATAATATGAGAAAGGAAACTTTGACAAAACACTACCCTAATCTATGCAACGAAAAAAACCATGTGGTTTTTCAATACTTATTTTGTGCCAAACGAAGTTCTGTGGTTCATTGCCAAGGAAATTAAAAAAATGGAAAATTTAAGCAAATAACCAAATAGTATAAAATAGGTAAAGTTGAAAATAAAAAAATGAAATAAAACTTTAAGGAAGTCACTATAGTATTATCTCTTTGCAGAAAACTAAAATTATCGGATTGTACGTTCTTGAAAAACATTAAAAAGCTGACCAATGAAAAATGGTGGACAATTAACTGGAGCTGCTTCAAATAGTTTATAATAATGGTACAGTCAATATGTAAAATTAAGAACAATCACTAAATTTAAAATCTCTTCCAAGAAAACTAAAATCTTTGATGCTAATCCGCTGCAAAAAACAATAGAAGCTCACAATGAAAAATGAGTGGCTTATCGACAGAAAAAGTTTCCAGAACGTTAAAGTGCAACCAATTAAAATTGTTAAAAAACAACAATTGTTGAAATCAACAACTCTGGCATGAAAATGTGCATCACTTCGTTCAGTTTAATCATATGCTTATTTCAGTTTAAAATGGTATTTTCGTGAATTCCTTCTGCTGGAAATCAATTTTCTAACACGCGGTCCAGTTACGTTCCTAATTTCAAATTGCCCGCATTCGTTTAATAAATTTTAATGCCTGTTTTATGACACCAAAGGAAGAAATCGAATTATCAATGCCAAAAGTGTTTACTAATAATGTTGAAAGATATTTAAAGTTTGTTGTTTGTTTTTGTTTTTTCTTTTTTTTTGGTTTCTTATTTGTTGTATGTTTATAAGATTATTATTTATCAATTTAATTTGTGTATTTATGCAGTGTAGTGTATTATTTATATATTTTTAATTTTGATGGAAAATGAATAAACTTATTACCAAAATTCATAGAATTTTGGCTTTGAACTTTCAACTTTGAAGTGGGGATATGCATTCACTTACAAATATTAGGCTTGCAAAACTATTTGCAACGATGTTAATTTGAATTTTGACTCGCATCGGAAAATTGCTTGACAAACGTTATCTGAGTAAGCGATATGTATTTCAATTTGAGGGAGAAACATTTAGAAGATATTATTTGCCTTAATGTGTGATTTCACTGGTTGAGGGTAATTCTGTTCTTCTGTTGAGAACCGCGATTTTCTCAACAATTTCTCAACTTGAATATTACCCTAATCCTTCTGAAAAAAAATGTATTGAAACATTGTTGAATTTAGGCATTTTTCAACGTTTGTGTTTGGGAATAGACATATAATTTTTTTAAATTTTCTTTTCGTGGTCCCGGACAGGACAACCACATTGCCATGCCTGTGTTACAATCGTTCTGGGAAATACATATACAAACATTTAACAGCCTGATATTCTGTATGTCGAATGAGCTCTGTCGAATCGACTAAAATGGAATAATAATATTTATAATCAAAAAACCAGCTGTTTCAGCATTTTCAGTCGATCGTGAACTCGTTTTTTTTTCGTCATACAGAAGAACAGGCTGGGTAACTCATGTTCTTAATTGCTCTTTTTATTTAAATTGTTTCTATTAAAAGAGCATTACTTATTAGCTACGGAGCTAACAGACCGTTTGTCTTTTGACTAAAAATTACCCCAATAAACACAGGATGAGCGTTTTTCAAATGCAACAACTTTTCAGTTTGAGGGTAAATATAAATTTTCAACATAAATTCAACTTGATTGAAACATACGCCATCTTCAACACATTTCAAATTGTTTGCTGATTCTCAATTTGCACAAAATGTTGACGAAATCTATTGAAAATGTGTGAAGATAATATTGAGAAAACTAGACCAAAACACTACCCTAAAATAACGAAAAACCATGTGGTTTCAAACTTATTTGTGCAACGAAGTTTCGTGGTCATTGCAAGAAATTAAAAAATGGGAAAAATTTAGACAAATAACTCTAAATAGTTTATAAAATAGTAATGAAAATAAAAATGAAAAAACTTTAAGGAAGTCACTAAATCTATATGCTCTTTGCAGAAAACTAAAATTATGGATCTCTACGTTTCTTTGGAAACATTTAAAAGCTGAACCGATGAAAAAATGGTGGACAATTAATGAAACTGCTCAAATAGTTTATAATAATTTGAAATCAATATGAAAAAATTAAATCAACACTTTAGAGAAGTCACTAAATTTTAATCTCTTTTGCAGAAATACTAAAATCTTTGGGATATACTACATTTTACTTGCTGACCAGGAAAAATGATGTCGGCTATATCAAGAAAAAGTTTCCAGAAACATCTACAAGTGCAACCAATTAAAATTCTTAAAAACAACAAATTTTGAAATCAACCACTTCTGGATGAAAATGTGGCATCACATCGTCAGTTTAATATTATGCTATCTATCAGTTAAAATGATATTATGTAAATTCCTTCTGCTGGACATCAATTTCTAAACACGCGGTCCAGTACGTTCCTAATTTCAAATTGCCCGCATGTTAATAAATTTTAATGCTGTTTTATGACACCAACAGGAAGGAAATCGAATTATCAATGCAAAAGTGTTTACTAATAATGTTTAAGATATTTAAAGTTTTGTTTTTGTTTTTGTTCTTATTTGTTGATATGTTTAATAAGATTATTATTTTCAATTGGTATTGTAGTGTATTATGTAGTGTAGTATATATTATATATTTTATTTGGAAACATTGAATAATATTATACAAAATTCATAGAATTTTGTGCTTTGACTTTCAATTTGAAGTGTGGGATATCATTTCATACAAATTTTGGTTGAAAAGTATTTGCAACGATGTTAATTTTGATTTTGACTCGCATCGAAAATTGTTTGAGAAATTATTGAGTAGCGATGCCATTTTCAATTTTGAGGATAACACTTGAGATATTATTGCTAAATGTGTTGAATTTACTGTTGAGCGGTAATATCTGTTTTTTGTGTTGACAATCGCGATTTTCTCAACATTTCTCAAGTTGAATAGTTACTCCTAATCCTTTGAAAAAGAGTTTTGAAAATTGTTGAAAATTTAGCAATTTTTTCAAAACGTTTGTGTTATTGGGTACGAAAGAAAAAAGAATTGAAAAAGACTGAAAAGAAAAACGACGGTTTGTACAAAATTAATTTTTCCACTGATTCATGCCTTCACAAATTAAAAAAAACGTAATTATGCAAGACTAGTTTTCAGAGTGGTATCATATTAAAAACAAAATCAGCAAAGCAATTCTTAAAGTTTCTAAATTATTTTGATTACTATTTTTATAATATCAAAGACTAAAAAAACAGTGTAAAATAAATTAATGTTAATGAACTGCTGTTCGAACCGACATAAAGTTTGAAGAGGTAGATGTGGATAGCTTCAGGCATGCAAAATGATGCATTCTGCAAATTCCTCTGGAGGATCAAAGCAGGTACATTGACAGCTTCACACGTCAGAGGAAGGCCAGTCACTTACCAATTTGAAGTTAATGACCTTTGCGACTGCTGGCAATGCTTTTCAAAGTACGGTACAGCTTAATGGACCAAGGAATTCCTGCCAGAGTTGAAACCGAATTTCCGCGTATCTGGATGCACACCCACTAATAGTCGTTGTGACGAGGAGGATTTACCAAGGACACTATTAGATATTTGGCCTAGAAAAGAAGCAACTAATGCAGGCCTGACCACCATATGAAAACGTCTAAATTTTCGTGACACTCCGATTTGACAGTACCGTTTGGGTATATTTTCGGTGGAGGGAAAATTAATGCCTTTTAAGATCAAAGATCGATGCACCGCTTAACCCTAGGATGAGACTACTGGTCTGGCCAGACCAAATTTGACTTCGAGCGCTTAGTGATGGAAAGCTTATCAGCCTATCCCAGAAAATTCCTTGGTACCGTAGGATGGTAAAGGCGTGGAATGGTAAAAGTCAGGATTTTTCTACTCTAACAGCGCCACTGACAGCCACGATTTTTCAAAGCCATTCTTCAGTGCAGAGAAATTATTCTACAACTGAAAAAAAATTTGATAGTTATCCTGGCTATCGAGCGATTTCGACAGTATGTCGAACCAATGGACTTTACAGTTTTAACTGACCACTGCAGCCTTCAAGGGTTGATGAAGCAAAATTCCTAAGTGGATGCCTCGCAAGGCGGAGTTTAAAATGACAACGGTATACGTTCAAAATTGAACACCGAAAAGGGACTAAGAATATTGTGCCAGACGTGGACATAGAAGAAATATCTACTGGACACACAAACACCAAAATTATTTAGATTTAATTGACATGATACAGGAAAACCAAAAAGTTTTACCTGATCTAAAAGTGTGTGAGGGAATTGTTTATCTGTAAGTTATATTTAATAGGTAAGGTGTTGAGTCAGAAGAGGAATCATGGAGAATATGGTTACATGTGGCATAGACCAAACGAGGCATCTTGGCGAACTGCTGGTGGATGGCGGTAGGTGGCCAGAGGTTGTTGGGGTGCTTCTTCTATACATGGCATTAGCTCAGCAGGAAAACGCTATCCGGACGGACAAAGCGAACTAAGGCCAAAAGGGCAATGTGATATACCAAGGCAATAAATCCAAAACCCACCACTCAGTGAGACGCAAAGTAGTCTTCAAGCTCTTTGAGAGCGCCAGGGTTTTGGTACACTGAAAAAAGTAAATAATACAGAAGCATAAAACTCAAAGAACATGTGTTTAAAATTCAAGATTTTTCAAAGCCTGTTCTAATTTAAATCATTAGTCTTGTGAAAGAGACTCGATTGGACAAATTCGATTTGAGAGTTTAAATACAACTATGAACGAAAAAGCAGTGTGCGAACATTTTTCACGACGAAACAAATAACAATATTTTATATTTGTTATTATAGAGCCCGCAATTACTTATTATTAGTCATTTCATTTTTTGCGTAACAAAAATGCCTACGCTGGTTGAAGATTGTAAAAAGGAGCGGATCACTGTACTCAAAAAATGGGACTCTAATCGCTAACTTTGATTTAGTTAAATTTTGCTCAATGTGATTATAAATGTTCTCTTATTTGGAATTAATTGTTATTTGCTTACTTTTTGATCGTGAACCAAAAAATGAGAAAATATGTTTAACTAACGCAGCACATACCAGTAACATCACAAATTTTACTAAAAAAATAAAATAAAAAAAAAACTAAATTGAATGATATAAATTATCGAATTTATATCTGCGTGCAAGAAAAGTATCTAATTTCACATTGATAGTCATGAAAGCTCTTTTTTTAATTGAACCACTGTGGGACCTATGTTCTAAATAAATTAAGATATATGATTTAAATACCCATACAACTATGAGCAGGATCACCAACAGTCTTCAACCTATCATGTATTTATAAAGCAGAGAGTAATAGATACCGATCTCAAAGTTCTTAAAACCTTGGTGCGAGCATAATATATGAGATGTTTATAATTACCACATATGAATGAATATTTGGATCTGAACGCGATTTGAGCACAATTAGTTTTTACACTTCTACAAAACTCATGCGACATTAGAAATATAAACGATAACGTTATCGAGTCGAGAGCAAACATTTTTACGACCTCCGACTTCTCACTGCAAGAATATCTTCAGACTGCCGGGCTACCCCAATTTTCACATGGTTGTTAGGGGGCATATACAAGAACATTGGCGTATCAAATTTAAACTGGATCGGATGAAAGTTGCTGCTTCCACAGGGCGACCGGTTAGTCAAGTCTGGTATATATAGGTTGTCACTAACATGGATTATACCTAAAAATGGTCCAATATCCATTTGCCAATACCATCCACGATCTACATTAATAACAACTATTTGTACCAGTTCTCAATTAATACTTTTGTTTTCGTTCGAAAGTTAGCGTCTTTCAACAGACGGAATCCAGAATTGTAACCGAGACGACACAACATGGGATATAGCAAGGACAAACATATTTTCGAAATGTTTAAAACGGAATGACAAAGTTTATGGATGAATCGGTTAATACAAATAACCGGCGAATTTTCAAAATGATTTGAAAATGCGAACCCGAACATAGTACTGGCTCGGACGGAGGGGGGATCTCCTCCTCTGAGGAAGTGATCATTTTCAAATTTGTTGAAAAAAATTCTGATTCAATCACGGAAGTTAATGATCCAATTAATTTTTTTAATTGAAATGTCTTCAATTAACCACGAAATGAGAGTATCAATTAAAAATTATAATTAGACCAGTCCATTAAAAAAGTTAATTATTCCAAATTAAAAAATTTAATTAGACTATTTAAATTGATGGATTGCATTTTTGATTCCAATTAAAACATTGTGTGATGAATTACAATTCTTTAATTGAAAATTATCCTTTTTGCTAAAAACTCCATTAAGATTCTTAGCTGGAAAAAGCTGTTCGTAGACTATTTGTTCGTGTAGTTTTCTTTATTTGAGTCTTTATTATTGATGACGAAATTTATGTGACACTCAGAAAACAAAATGTGAGAACGACATATTTGCAACTAAAGCCGATTACTGTCATTTTTTTCAATGGAAATTAGCTTAATTTACATTTTAAGATACAAGTCTTTCCATTGATTTCAGATATTTTTTTTGCATTACGTTATAAAATTAAGTTTAAAACAAGAGGAAAAAAATATACACAAATGCAGTAACGATTAACTAAAAATCGTGTCTCCGCAAAAAATATGTTTTCTGAATTCTTAAAATTTTGTAATTTTACCAAATATGATTCGCCTCTCGCCTCCAATTCTTGAAGCGCTCCATTTGGAACTCTCAATTATTTTCCTTCAAATAAAAGATTCTTTCTTTAACAAGTTTGAAAAAAAAAAAAATAATAGTGTCTAATAAATTTTTTGAACATTTTTCGAAGAATATTTACTCTTTTTTTTGTGATATCGCACGTGATGTCAGCGTTTTGTAATAGTTGGGTTTAGTTAAATTATTCTAAAAAATAATCGGAAATTTCTAAATATTACCAAAATTTTTCTTCCTGTGGTATTCACTGTTTTGTCAAGTGTATAATGTTTGAGAACACCTTTTACGAGTTTTTGTGGACACACGCACAGGCATCGCTACGTTGTGCCCATTTAGTCTGCAAATTTCTTCAGCTTTTTTTTGGACGGTTGCCGACCCATCAAGCTAGGAAGCCTCCTGGGGAGTGGGCTTAGACCCCGCCGCCCCCCCCAGATAACAAAATTTAGCCGGCTCATAATTTGAAAACCTATTTACGATTTTACATCTTTATTAAAGAATTAAAAAGTTATATACAATCACAACAAAGTTGCGCTAAAGACTTTCATGCACAATCGAATTACTTGGGTTGTGGTAGCAGTTGCCGATGGCAAATGTTTTTGAAGTCTGATATTTATGAAATAAGAGCTGTGATTGAACCTTTGGAGCCACCGGTGGTGCAATGGTTAGCCATCGCCGCCTTGCATCACAACCAAGGTCGTGAGTTTAGATGTCCTGCTTAGCGACCAGAACCACCAAAAAGTTTTCTCGCGGTGATTATCCCACTCAGCTAATGCTGGTGACTATTTCTGAGTTTCAAATATCTCTAAGTGGTTTCACTGCAAATTGTGGAACGCCGTTACGGACTCGGGCTATAAAGGAGGTAATCCCTTGACAGTGTAGCTTAACCATGGAATCGGGTCAGCCACCTCCAGTGATAAGACGAAGAAGTTCAGCCAATGGTGGTTAACACATGGACGCTGAATAGTCCGCCTAAGTGAGCCTGATAACATCGGCTGCCACCTAACCTAACCTAACCTAAGCCTGCCGATTGAAAACTTATGGTTTAGTTGAATACTTAACAGACTGTTTCTGTATGTCGAACGAGTTCAATCGAGTCGACTAAATACATAGAACAAGCTATTTTTGGTTATAAATTCAGCTGTTTGTTTCCCATTTAGTAGTCCGATCGACAGAGCTCATTCGATCATACAGAAACAGGCTGTAAAGCTCCGTTATTATATTTGTTTAGTCTGGTTGTGTCATCTTAATTAAAAATAAGTAATTGGCATTAAAAATATTCTTTCATAAATTAATATCTTAATAATGCTGCAAAAAAGCGTCGCCAAAAAAGAAAGTGAAAATTTTTGCTTTTTGGGGTCCGGAAGTGGGGCAAAATTGCGGAGAAGCGATGAATGAAATAGGAACTCGTAATATAACGAATGTCCACCGTTTCAACAGCCGTTGCAATAAATTTGCATCACAGCCGTTGCCATAAATTTGCATATCACAATGGACTGAATAGTCTAAGTGAGTCTGAATCTTAATCGGGCTGCCACTTTAACCTAATAAATTTGCATCACTTCTTACGGTGTAATCCGAATTCAGAATGTGAATTTTGAATGTGAATTAAAAAATTGTGTGATATTTTCCCAAATAAATAATTTTTATTTATTCGTCGACCTTTTGTTAGAATTATATAAATATTTATAAAGACCTCGAGCTTCAAGAAACATTAATTTATAATAATTTTTATTTTTTTATAGATTTTTAATGCATTCTAACGCTTGTTTGAATATTTTCAAAAATTATCGATTTTTCTATAATGGATTTAGCATTTTTGTGGCAAAATTTGAATAATTTTTACCGTTTTATTTATTCTTACTCTTTTTAAAACTATTTGAAAAAGAAAACAGAAAACTTAAATCCTCTAATTAAATACTTATATTTTATAAAATTTTACACCATAAATTTGCTCAAATTTGTGCCACTTTTTAAAAATAATGGGTGTGCCACTTTTTTTTCGTTTGCCCACTTTTTTGAAAATTCCCCCCCAACGGTAACGCTGGGCCACAGGTAACAACTGGACGGCATAACAACTACCTCGAATTTTTCTTATTTTTCATTAGGCCTCTAGGAATGATGCTTTCCTCTTATGAGTGTGTTGACACCACGTACAATTCAGGCAAAGATGGCCCACAGAGATCCTGGTTCTTGGCGTGAATTCGTTTGACTGTTCTATACATTTCCATAAAAACACAGGATGAGCGTTTTTCAAATGCATCAACTTTTCAGTTTGAGGGTAAATGTAATTTTCAACATAAATTCAACTTGTATTGAAACAACCCATCTTCAACACAACTTCAAATTGTTTGCTTTCAATTTGCCAAAATGTTGACGAAATCTTTGAAAAGGGTTGAAGATAATATGAGAAAAACTGACAAAACATCTACAAATAAAATGCATTGAATACTTCTTTGTGCAACCGAAGTTTGTGGTCAATTGGAAGAAATAAAAGAATGGAAAATTTTAGACAAATAACTGAATTTACTCTAAATAGTTCATAATAATAAGTAAGTGAAAATAAAAAATGAAATAAAATTTTAAGGAAGTCACTAAATGTATATCTCTTTGCCGAAAAATAAAATTATGGATTCTACGTTCTTGGAAACATTAAAAAGCTACCGATGAAAAAAGTGTTGGACATATTAAGTGGAACTGCTCAAATAGTTTATAATAAAAATTATAAGCAACATTTTTAGAGGAAGTCACTAAATTTAAATCTTTTGCAGAAAACTAAAATCTTTGGATGGTACATTCTTGCAAACATTAAAAAGCTGACCGATGAAAAATGAGTGGCTTATATACAAGAAAAAGTTTTCCAGAAACATTTCAAAGTGCAAACAATTAAAATTCTTAAAACTTGATATTATTATCATATCATTAACTTCTGGAGTGAATATGTGCATCACATCGTTCAGTATTAGTTTACATCCTATCAGTTTAAAATTGTAATTATGTGAATTCCTTCTGCTGGAAATCTATTCTAACACGCGAGTCGAAGCACTGTTCTTAATTTCAAATTGTCCGCATTTAAATTAATGTTGTAATGTAGTTTTATGACACCAACAGGAAGGAAATCGAATTATCTATTGCAAAAGTGTTTACAAATTATGTTTAAGATATTTAAAGTTTTTGTTGTTTTGTTTCTTATTTGTTGATATGTTTAATAAGACATTTATTTTTCAATTAGATTGTACTGTATTATGTAGTGTAGTGTATTATTATATATTTTTAGTGACGAAATGATTATTAATTCATAGAATTTTTGGCTTTGACTTTTCCAATTAGAAGTGGGGATATCATTTATAACAAATTTTGGGTTGATAAAGTATTTTGCAACAATGTTAATTTTTTATTTTGACTCGCATCGCAAAATTGTTTGAAGAAATTATTCAGTAGCGAGGCGTTTCAATTTGAGGATAACGACTTGAGAAATTATTTGCTAATGTGTTGAATTTTACTGTTGAGGGCTAATATCTGTTTTTTGTTGAGAACGGAATTTTTCTCAACAATTTCGTAAAGTTGAATATTACCTTAATCCTTTGAAAATTGTTGAATATAAAGCATTTTTCAAGCGTTTGTGTTTATTTGGGTTACCATAAAAGGAGCCTTGACACCAAACGTTTACTATTGTTATGCGCTTTACAGACTATTCAGTTATTCCGGACGATCAGTGTGTGTCGAACATATCCCATATATTGTCCCACTTATAAGTTAAGTCCGAAGGCATATCGATACTACTGTATGTTTAGTGGGATCGATAACACATTTACCGATTATTTAGTCATCGCCGACAAGTCGTATCGATCCGACATACTGGCAAGATTCTTTACAACACTGACATTCCGTCCGATAGCATAGTCTGTAAACGCTGTCTCAACGTGACTGTATTTTAATCTTGACCGGAACTGTGCATAAAAAAATAGCAGATTACTTACTCGTACCTTGTTACTTACCAATGTGTGTGAACGTAGTATTAGCTGCTTGAATGACACCACCCTTGTTATTAAAGCATAGTGAATCGAACCTTCATCTTTACGATACTGTAACGTATGTACATATATCGACCACACTTTGGCATCTCTCTGGAAAGAACATAGCTCTTTATTGATAACGCAGACAGCCGCCAAAACCAAGAAAAAATAATTTAAAAGAAGTATTGGTCTTTTGTTTTACTGTCACTATTTACTTTTCACGTAATCTCTGAAGTGTAAAAGTGTTTGGGAAAGAAAAAAGAAATAAAGAGGATAATACCTCATTCACATTACACTTCCAAAATCACTTTTTACTAGATTTCAACTGTCATTTGCCTTATAAAAAGTAGATTTCAAATCTCGAAAATGTAGATTTCGAGCATAATGTGTATAGCCTATAAATGAATTGTATGTGTTTTCTTTTGACCAAATTGGTGGATATGTGTGGGTTTGTGTCGTATTTATAAACAAACCCAAAAGGAAAACATTTTGTGTGATTCGTCAACAAGGTACAAAGAAATCAGCAATTTATAATTTCAATGGTTCATATTGTTACATTTTGCAGTTAATGTTTTTCATTTGTTCGGCTACACCAGCGATTTTTAAAAGTGGACCTTATGGCTTGGACGTAAAAAATATATGTCAATAATGGAAATTAAATGTGAATTTTATATATACCACCAGGCAATTTATTAGTGCCTGAAAGCATTTTATGACTCGACAAGCTTTGGATATGTGTAAAATGAATTTTGCAGAGTGTCATATTTGAGGGTTGTTTTTGATGTAAATGACAAATCTGGAAAAACACGATAATGAAGACAAGTTTTCCAAAACATTGTCTAAGTGAATAATTTTTAACACAGCAAATTTACGTATTATTTCTTCCACTAAAAATTTAGTGACCTGAGTTGTTGTTATGCATTGCCTTTAGTAAGACAAATTTAGTTTTGTGACATAGCACAATAAAACTAAATATTTATAAGACCCTAAAATCTATGTAGATCTTTTGGAATGGCCTGTATGTGATTACCTCTTTGCCCATTCGTGGTCGCAATGTTTGCTTTGGGTGTTTGGATTCTTTGCAGGTATCACAATTTTTCAAATATTGTTTGATTTGTGTGACCATGGATTGTCGATAGAAATTTTCCCTTCATTGTAGGGTGTCTTTGTTACTTCTCTATTATGCGCTTTACAGACTATCAGTTTTCCGGACGAATGTCGGTGTTTGTAAAGAATCTAACAGTGTGTCGAATCGATACGACTTGTCGGCGATAATAATAATTAAAAATGTGTTTCGATCCCATAAACATGTAGCAGTTATCGAATGTCTTTCGGACTTAACTTATAATGTGCACAATATATGGGATAAGATCGACACGAGCACTGTCGCCGGAAATAACTGATAGTCTGTAAGCGCATAAATGGTATTTTCATTGTGAGATTTTCTTATTATTTCTT
>PGFW01017410.1:0-17314 GCA_003123925.1 Haematobia irritans | reverse complement strand
GTCGGTCGCCCAATGTTTGCTTTGGAGGTTTTGGATTCTTTGCAGTATCACAATTTTTCAAATATTGTTTGATTTGTGTGACCATGGTATTGTCGATAGAAATTTTCCCTTCATTGTAGGGTGTCTTTGTTACTTCTCTATTATGCGCTTTACAGACTATCAGTTATTCCGGACGGAATGTCGGTGTTTGTAAAGAATCTAACAGTGTGTCGAATCGATACGACTTGTCGGCGATGAATAAATAATCGAAAAATGTGTTATCGATCCCATAAACATGTAGCAGTATCGATTATGCTTTCGGACTTAACTTATAATGTGCACAATATATGGGATAAGATCGACACGAGCACTGTCGTCCGGAATAACTGATAGTCTGTAAAGCGCATAAATGGTATTTTCATTGTGAGATTTTCTTATTATTTCTTTGGTCTATGCCACATGTAACCATATTCTCCATGATTCCTCTTCTGACTCAACACCTTACCTATTAAATATAACTTACAGATAAACAATTCCCTCACACACTTTTAGATCAGGTAAAACTTTTGGTTTTCCTGTATCATGTCAATTAAATCTAAATAATTTTGGTGTTTGTGTGTCCAGTAGATATTTCTTCTATGTCCACGTCTGGCACAATATCTTAGTCCTTTTCGGTGTTCAATTTGAACGTATACCGTTGTCATTTTAAACTCCGCCTTGCGAGGCATCCACTTAGGAATTTTGCTTCATCAACCTTGAAGGCTGCAGTGGTCAGTTAAAACTGTAAAGTCCATTGGTTCGACATTACTGTCGAAAATCGCTCATAGCCAGGATAACTATCAAATTTTTTTTCAGTTGTAGAATAATTTCTCTGCACTGAAGAATGGCTTTGAAAAATCGTGGCTGTCAGTGGCGCTGTTAGAGTAGAAAAATCCTGACTTTTACCATTCCACGCCTTTACCATCCTACGGTACCAAGGAATTTTCTGACATCTTTTGCGTTCTTAACCCTAGGATATGCGATAAGCTTTCGATCACTGAGCGCTCAAAGTCAAATTTGGTCTGGCCAGACCAAGTAGTCTATCCTAGAGTTAAGCGGTGCATCGATTTTTGATTTATAACCGACAATATACCCAAGGTACTTCAAATAGGTGTAGGAAAATTTAGACGTTTTCATATGGATGGTCAGGCCTGCATTAGTTGCTTCTTTTTAGACAATGTGTCTAATAGCTCCGTGTGAATTCTCGAATGTGGGTGTCATCCAGATACGCGAAATTCGGTTTCAAACTCTTGAGGGAATTACCTTGTCCATTAAGTGTACATATTTTGAGAAGCATTGCCACGTCCAAAGGGCATTACTTTAAATTGGTAATGGGGCCTTCCTTGGACTGTGAATGCTGTCAATGACCTGCTTGATTCCTCCAGAGGAATTTGCAGAATGCATCTTTCAGATCTATTGCAGAGATGTAATGAGTGTCACTCAATCATGGATGGCTATACGTTAGAACAAAATAAATCTTCCCATTTTACTAGGCGTCCAAAATTGTAACTGTAGGTTAAAGTAAAAAAATTGTCCCATGTTGCCGGGTGAAAAAAATGTCACAACTCCCTGCTCAATTTATGAGGATTTATTAGTAGCTGCAGCTTAGCTCGTCGAATGGAGGGATTCTTCTTTCACTGAGGGTCGAGATTTTAAATTAGTTGATGTGCCATATAAAATAACGGCTGCGAATAGAAATTAATATTTTAAACTGCAACGGTCACCAAATATAGTGACATCAAAAATCATCCACTATTGTTCGAACTCCGTACACGCCAAAAAATAATTCTTTCCTCCAAAAGAAATTTTAGACAAACAAAGTTTGTTTCTAATTTGCTTTTCGCTTTAAGGAAGTTAATTTGGAAGAAAAGTATATACTGTTTGTGATAAACGTTTACTCTTTTCCAGGATGTAAAAACAATTTCATAAAGACTAACTCAAAAAATAATCTTTTTTGGCTAATTGCATTTTCCCTCACATCTTTCTCACTTCCACGAGGTTTTTTAGTTCTTAGCGCCTTTTTCTGTAATACAAACAATGTAGAAGAAATTATACGATTTTATAAATTTTTAAAATTTTACCTTTCGCTTGGAGAGAGGAATCGAACCGCGGACCATGCAATTTGTAAGCCAGCACACTATCCACTGAGCTACGTAGCTGTTATTGTCATCAATAGCTAACTATCCATATAAGTTATATTAATATAGCATAGCTTGCGGCGCCCACGAGCCGATTAAACTTTATTTAACGGAAACAAACATTTAGTTGGGCACCGTGGAGCAGTGGTTGCTACGCCTTGTATGCCAAGGGTTGTGGGTTCGAGCCCTGCTTCGACCAAACTCCAAAAAGTTTGTTTTTGTTTTTTTTTTTACATATATTCCCGATATGTTCGAAAGATTCCGAAAAGATGTTCAACATTACATACTACTATATTAAATTTTTACTATAAACTTTAAAATGTGTCTTATTAAAAACTTAAAGTCAGAAAAGAACAGTGCTTGATATAAACAAAATGGACTGTGTTGTTGATTCAAAAATATTTTTTTTTATTGGAAAAATAAAAATTTTGTAACAAACGATTTTTTTGGTGATAAATTTAAAATTTTCGAAGAAATTCAAAAAACTCTAACAAAAGAAAAACGTTGTTGGTACACGTTTTCCAAACGTTTTTTGCGTGTATGACTTTGTAAAATTCCCCTAAATTGTAACGCTTTTTCAAGATCAGTGACCGTTACATTTTTTCTCTTTTTTTTACTTTCTAAGAAAATTTTTAATTTTTGGAACATAGAAATAACTCTTCTCTTTTAAAAAGTTTTTCTTTTATTAATTTTAGATATTCATATATATAATTATACAATTTTAATTATAGTATATGAAGACAAATATATACGTACATATTTGGTCAACATAGGTATTAATATTTGAAAATAATCTGGTCTTTTATCAGTGCAATAAATATTGATTTTCTTTTATATCGTACTTTTTATATTATTTCATCTATTTGCTTTAAACGTATTTTTTAAAATTTTTAGATATTACTTTTAAGGTATTGTATGTTCAAGTAGCATTTGGGTAGTGTATATTTAATATTATTTATTTTTAGTTTCTTTTAAATTAGTTTTAAGATAGCAATTAAGTGTAGGTTTTGAGACACTTTGTTTTACTAGTTGTGGACACAAAACAGGTTAACGATGGACGAAACGTATCTCAATTTTTGTAATTTAACGTATCTCAATTTTTGTAACTTTTTTGAGACACTAAACAATTATATACAAAACAGTGTGACAACTATTATCATGTGTAATTCAGGCAAAGATTGCGCACAGATCCTGGTTCGTTTGACTGTTCTATACCATACCATAAGGGGGCCTTGGCCTATCTAGAAAGATCTGTATACGACCAAAAATTATTATTTTCTTTATTTAACACTTTTTTTCATCACATTTCGTAGACTACGATATTTTTTATAAAATTGTATTACAATTAGTGATGTAAATATTATGTTGCTATGAAGAAAAAAGGTATTTTATAAAAAAATGGTATTTTTACGTCATTTCACCCGAAACACATGATCATAGAAAACTTGTGGTACTTGAATTACATATTGGTTTATGCCAAAATATATCAATAATTAATCATTTATCATTTAACAACACAAAAAAAGGAAATAAATTATTTTTTTTTTATTTCGAAGTTAATCAATAAATCTCAATCGCTAAAAAAAATATTCTTAGCTAAAACATGTAATTCCAGCACCATAAGTTTACTATGTAAAAATTCAGCATATTATTCTTACCCCTTTTTACTTCCAATAAAACAAAAAGAAATAATTGTGTCTTTAAACCAATACGCCAAATTCATTGGAATATATTATTCAATAATCTTCAAAAATTATAATTTTCCTCTTATATTTTTAATTTGTTCACACTCTAACTCTTTCTTTTCTGAATATCCAAAAAGAAAAATAATTTAAAAAAGGCTTCTGTTTACTGTCACATACAAGACGGTCCATAGAAGAAATTTTGATAGGGTCAATCAACATCCTCCTGGATGTACGAATCAAATAAAATGCACTTGAGATGTGTAAAAGATTTCGGTGCTAAAATCAATATTTCGTGTGTGAACGTAGCTATTAGATGCTTGAACGACACCACCTTGTTATACAAACATCGAATTTTTATCTTTCACGGAATGGGCAAAGAGGTAATCACATACAGGCCATTCCAAAAGATCTACATAGATTTTAGGGTCTTATAAATATTTAGTTTTATTGTGCTATGTCACAAAACTAAATTTGTCTTACTAAAGGCAATGCATAACAACAACTCAGGTCACTAAATTTTTAGTGGAAGAAATAATACGTAAATTTGCTGTGTTAAAAATTATTCACTTAGACAATGTTTTGGAAAACTTGTCTTCATTATCGTGTTTTTCCAGATTTGTCATTTACATCAAAACAACCCTCAAATATGACACTAGCAAAATTCATTTTACACATCATCCAAGCTGTGTCGAAGTCATAAAATGCTTTCAGGCACTAATAAATTGCCTGGTGGTATATATAAAATTCACATTTAATTTCCAATTATTGACATATTTTTTACGTCCCAAGCATAAGGGTCACTTTTAAAAATCGCTGGTGTAGCCGAACAAATTGAAAAACATTAACTGGCAAAATGTACAATATGAACCATTGAAATTATAAATTGCTGATTTCTTTGTTTACCTTTGTTGACGATCACACAAAATGTTTTCCTTTTGGGTTTGTTTATAAATACGACACACAAACACACAATTACATTTTGTCAAAAGAATAACACATCAATTCATTTATCCTCTTTATTTCTTTTTTCTTTCCCAAACACTTTTACACTTCAGAGATTACGTGAAAAGTAAATAGTGACAGTAAACAAAAGCCAATACTTCTTTTAAATTATTTTTCTTCTTGGTTTTGGCGGCTGTCTGCGTTATCATAAAGAGCTATGTTCTTTCCAGAGATGCCAAAGTGTGGTCGATATATGTACATACGTACAGTATCGTAAAGATGAAGGTTCGATTCACTATGCTTTAATAACAAGGTGGTGTCATTCAAGCAGCTAATACTACGTTCACACACATTGGAAGTAACAAGGGGTAAGAGTAATCTGCTAAGTTTTTTTTAAAGCGCTTTACAGACTATCAGTTATTCCGGACGGAATGTCAGTGTTTGTAAAGAATCTTGCAGTATGTCGGATCGATACGACTTGTCGGCGATGACTAAATAATCGGTAAATGTGTTATCGATCCCATAAACATACAGTAGTATCGATTATGCCTTCGGACTTAACTTATAATGGGCACAATATATGGGATATGTTCGACACGAGCACTGTCGTCCGGAATAACTGATAGTCTGTAAAGCGCATAACAATAGTAAACGTTTGGTGTCAAGGCTCCTTTATGGTAACCCAATAAACACAAACGCTTGAAAAATGCTAAATATCAACAATTTTTCAAAGGATTAAGGTAATATTCAACTTGAGAAATTGTTGAGAAAATTCCGTTCTCAACAAAAAACAGATATTACCCTCAACAGTAAAATTCAACACATTAGCAATAATTTCTCAAGTGTTATCCTCAAATTGAAACGCCTCGCTACTGAATAATTTCTCAAACAATTTTCGATGCGAGTCAAATTAAAAATTAACATTGTTGCAAATACTTTTCAACCAAAATTTGTATAAATGATATCCCCACTTCTAATTGAAAGTCAAAGCCAAAATTCTATGAATTTTGTATAATTTATTCATTTTCGTCAAAATAAAATATATAATAATACACTACACTACATAATACACTACAATACTAATTGAAAAATAAATGTCTTATTAAACATATCAACAAATAAGAACAAAACAACAAAACTTTAAATATCTTAAACATTATTTGTAAACACTTTTGCATAGATAATTCGATTTCCTTCCTGTTGGTGTCATAAAACTACATTAAAATTAATTTAAATGCGGGCAATTTGAAATTAAGAACGTGCTCGACCGCGTGTTAGAATAGATTTCCAGCAGAAGGAATTCACATAATATCAATTTTAAACTGATAGGATGTAAACTAAACTGACGATGTGATGCACATATTCATCCAGAAGTTAATGATATGTAATAATATCAAGTTTTTAAGAATTTTAATTGGTTGCACTTTGAAATGTTTCTGGAAACTTTTTCTTGTATATAAGCCACTCATTTTTCATCGGTCAGCTTTTTAATGTTTGCAAGAATGTACCATCCAAAGATTTTAGTTTTCTGCAAAAAGATTTAAATTTAGTGACTTCTCTAAAATGTTGCTTTAATTTTTATTATAAACTATTTGAAGCAGTTCCACTTAATTGTCCAACACTTTTTCATCGGTCAGCTTTTTAATGTTTCCAAGAACGTAGAATCCATAATTTTATTTTTCGGCAAAGAGATATACATTTAGTGACTTCCTTAAAATTTTATTTCATTTTTTATTTTCATATTATGAACTATTTAGAGTAAATTCAGTTATTTGTCTAAAATTTTCCAATTCTTTTATTTCTTCCAATTGACCACAAACTTCGTTGCACAAAGAAGTATTCAAATGCATTTTATGGTAGTGTTTTGTCAAGTTTTTCTCATATTATCTTCAACACCTTTTCAAAGATTTCGTCAACATTTTGGCAAATTGGAAGCAAACAATTTGAAGTTGTGTTGAAGATGGGTTGTTTCAAATCAAGTTGAATTTATGTTGAAAATTACATTTACCCTCAAACTGAAAAGTTGATGCATTTGAAAAACGCTCATCCTGTGTTTATTGGAAATGTATAGAACAGTCAAACGAATTCACGCCAAGAACCAGGATCTTGTGGGCCATCTTTGCCTGAATTGTACGTGGTGTCAACACACTCATAAGAGGAAAGCATCATTCTAGGCGCTAATGAAAAATAAGAAAAATTGAGGTACGTTGTTATCGTCCATGTTAACCTGTGTGCAGCGTTACCGTTGGGAATTTTCAAAAAGTGGCAAACGAAAGAAAAAGTGGCACAATTATTTTTAAAAAGTGGCACAAATTTGAGCAAATTTAAGTATATGTAAATTTAAAATATAAGTTCTTGTAGATTTAAATTATACAGTTTTCGTTTTCTTTTTTCAAATAGTTTTAAAAAAAGAGTGAAAGAATAAATCAAAAATGGTAAAAACTTAATTCAAAATTTTTTGCCACAAAAAATGCCAAATCCAATTATGAAAATCGATAATTTATTGAAAAATATTCCAATACAGCCGTTAGAAATCATTAAAAAGATCATAAAAAATAAAATTATTTATAAATTAATGTTTCTTTTGAAGCTGAGGGTGCTTTAATAAATATTTATATAATTCTAACAAAAGGTCGACGATAAATAAAATTATTTAATTTGGGAAATAATCACACATTTTTTTAATTCACATTCAAATTCACATTCTGAATTTCGATTACACGGTAAGAGTGGATGCAAATTTATTAGTTAAAAGTGGGCAAGCCCGATAAGATTCAGACTCAACTTAGACTATTACAGTCGCATTGTGGATATGCAAATTTATGCAACGGCTGTGATGCAAATTTATTGCAACGGCTGTTGAAACGGTGGGACATTCGTTATATTACGAAGTTCCTATTAATTCATCGCTTCTCCGCTCAATTTTGCACCACTTCCGGACCAAACAAGCAAAATTTTCACTTCTTTTTTGGCTTACGCTTTTCTTGGCAGCATTAATTAAGATATTAATTTATGAAAAGAAATATTTTTAAATGCCAATTACTAATTTTTGTAATTAAGATGACTAAACCAGAACTAAACAAGTATACATAACGGAAGCTTTACAGGCCTGTTTCCTGTATGTCGCAATGGAGGCTCTGTCGATGCGACTAAAATTGGGAAACAACACAGCTGAATGTATAACCAAAACAAATAGCTGGTTTGCTATGTATTTAAGATCAAGAATCGATCTGAACTCGTATCGACGCATGACAGAAACAGGCGTGTTAGTTATTCAACTAAGACCATAAGTTCAATCGGCAGGTCTAGGGTTGGTGATAGAGTTAGGTTAGCGTATGGCAGCCGAATGTAAGTGCTGGCAAGCTTAGACCTATTCAGTCAAGTTGTGATACCACACTTGGATGAACTTCTCTCTTATCAACTGAGTGGCTGCCCGATGTCCTGTTAAGCTCAATGACAAGGGAACCTCCATTAGTTGTAGATAGCCACGAGTCCGAAGCGTTCCACATTGCAGTGAAACGTCACTTAGGAGAAGTTTTGAAACGCCATCAAAGAAAGATGTCAGCAAGCGATTGACTAGAGGATGGGCAATAATCGACACCGCTGAAAACTTTTTGGTGTTTACTGATCGAAGTCAGGAGATAGACGGAAAACCGGACGATTGTGTATGCAAGGCTGGGCATGTAACCATTGCACACGAGTGGCGTCCCAAAGTTCAATCAACCAAGCTTCTATTTCTAATAATTATCAGGACTTCAAAAATTGCCATACGGCTAACTGCTACCACAAGCCAAGTAATTCAGGATTGTGGCATGAAAGGGTCTTTAGCGGAACTTATGTGTGATGTGTATATACTTAGTATTAGATTTTAATAGGCGAAGAAAAAATGTAAAATCGTAAATAGGTTTTCAAATTATGGGGGGCTAAGAATTTTTTCCTGGGGGGGGGGGGGTCCAAGCCCACGTACCCCCAGAGGACCTTCCTACGCTTATGGTGCACCGTCCAAAAAAAGTGAAAAATTGCAACTAAATTGGGCAGCAACGGTAGCGCATGGCCTGTGCGTTGTCCAACAAACTCGTAAAAGGTGTCTCAAAACATATACACTGAAAAAACAGTGACGCCGAAACCAGGAAGGAAGAGAAAAATTTGGGCTTAATTTGTAGGAAATTTCGAGATATGTTTTAAGAGAAAAATTTTAACTAAACAGTATTACAAAGCACATGAACATCACTGGCCGACTATCACAACCAAAGTAATATTTTTCGAAAAAATTCAAGAAAATTTTTAGACATAATCTATTTATTGTTTTTTTCACGTTGTTAAACGAGGAAAATTTATAGTTTGAAGGAAAAAATAGGAGGTTCCAATGGGCGTTCAAGGTGGGCGAATTATTGGTAAAATGTTAAACAAAAATTTAAAGAAATTCAGAACTATTTTGCGGGAGTACATGATTTGTAGTTAAGTCGTTATGCTTAATGTTCGATATAATTTGTTTCCTCTTTTTTTAAATTAACTTGTTTTAACGTAGCCAAAAAGATAATACTAAGAGTCATGGAGAACTTTCTCTAAAAAGTGTAATAAATAAATTCCATGAAACAACATGAGCAAGTTTAAAATGGCTTTAAGTGAAATAATAGAGGTTCACTTTTTTTTGAGTGTACTTAATTTCTATCATAAAATTAATTAAAAAAACAAGCTAACACAGACAAAAATTCCACGAACATTTTCCAGTTATAATATCTTAATGGAGTTTTAAAAAACATATTCAATTAAAAGTTTATTGCATTCAACCAATTTTTTAATTGAATGCCAAGAAATCAATGCAAGTCAAATTAGTTATCCATATTTTTTAAGAAAATGAACTTTTACTGAATTTAAGTTTTTTTATTGAATATATTTGAACTTGTTGGAATTGCTGTCATTCAAATATTAATTATAGCCCATTTGTAATGAAAATTTAATTAAAAATTTGGGATCACATTAATTTTGTGGCATTGAATCAGAATTTTTTACCAACAAATTTTAAAGTGTCACTCCTCAGAGGGGAGGGAGAATCCCCCTCCGTCGAGCTACTAACATGGTGTAGTTAGGTTAGGTAGCATAGTGTAGGAGGTTGTTGGGGCACGTGAGTAATATTTAGTGCTGGCTTACCATCAGCACAGTTCACGACGGCAGAAAATCTTAATTCAGCGCACAGCGATATCTTTCGGTTAGGGACTCACGCGACGTTCACAAAGCATTTTGTATTCACAGACACTCACGCGACGAAAATCTTCTTTAAATGTCGTGAACTCACGAAAAATATCGTGACTCACGCAATAACTTTTATGAGATAATTTATATAGCCCTATTTGTTTTTTTATAATAAAGAAAACATGAGTATAGATTAAAATGGGATGGTCCAGTAAATTATGAAAGAAATTTCAAGCTCGTAAGGCATCTTGTTGTTCGTAAGGCGGATTAATTTTCGAGAGGACTGGGTGTTTTTCCGGGGAGATTCATTAGCTCCACGCACACTCACGACGATATCATTTTTCGTGACATCACGCTCACGCACGACATTTGATTGGTTAATCACGCTCACGCCACACTCAAGCGCGTTTGCGCGTCAGGCATGACTTCACGTGTGAGTCACGACAATTTCGTGTGGCAAGCGTGCACCTTGCTAGTAATAGTGGCAACCCGATATATTTAGGCCACTTAGACGTGTCGCCCGCACCACTCTTGGTCGACTTAGCCAAAGTGGCTGAACTTTCACTCTTATCAGCTGAGAGATGCTGGCCTGTTTCCATGTAAGCTCATGACAAGCGCTCCTCTTTTCATTCCGCGTGTCCGTTCCCTCCACCATTAGTAGTGGAAACCAGCAATTAGAGAAGCTTGGAACACTCCAGATAGATGTACACGAGCATTAGCTGGGTAGAGAGATAAATCCGCCCGCTGAAACTCTTTGGTTCGGCGAGAAGCAGGAGATCCGAACTCACGACCTTGCGCTGTATCAAGGGAGCGATCGCTACCATGCGACCAGAGTGGCCTGCCTAACACTCGTGCCCATCTCCTCATACAATTGAGCAGGCAGCCTTGCGTCGATGCATGTCCCACCTTTTTTGGGCTTGGCGCTAATTAACGCGACCGTAGCAGAGGGGCAAAGTCGCAAGAAATGTAAATTGTAAGTTGAAAAGACAGAAGTGATGTTTTTTTTTGAAAATACCTTAGGTATCACGAAGATAGTGTATATACAATTCTACCCCCAAAGGTCGACGACGGAAATTAAAAATGTTATATGTTATTTACTATGTCAAAGTTAAAGTTAATATATTGATTTGAAAGCTATGTCGACAGCGAAGAGTAGTTGTTTTATTGTTATAAATTCAGGGTATACTTGAATCAAGTATTGAGCTGAGTATTAATGAGTATTATTCGCAAGTCAAAAGTGATGAGATTTCAGGACTAATGAGAGATCTTCCAACCATCAGAGGGTATTTTAGCGATTGCTCTATAAATTGAGTAAAACAAAAATGTGTATCAAAATATTTTGAAAAAAAAAAAAAGTATAATTAAAACTTGTGGTCGAAATTTCTGGCTATCTTTCAAAATATTCATTTGATTTTAAATATGATGGGTGTCACTTGCGCGTTAGAATATTAATGTTTTACATAAACTACAATTCCAAGGCCTTTTGTATTCTAAGTAATAAAATGCTGCGGCGTTTTGTGCGAGATTTTTTTTTTTTTATTAAATTAACAAACTCAGAACAAAAAAACTCCAAATAGTTGGCTGCCGGAAGAAATTTTGAGACGACCCGGGTATTTTAGGACCACAAATAAGTTTATAATCGAAAACATGGACGATACACCCCATTTTCAACACAACTTATTAGTGTCCTAAAATACCGGTTTCTCAGAATTTCGGGCAGCCAACTTTTATTGGGGGCTTTCGAAAAGAATCATGCAAATATCAGCCAAATCGTTCAGATTTAGATATACCTCCGCATATATATCTTTCGTCGATTTGAACTTATATGGCCTCAAAAAGCCAGAAGTTTTGCCTGATATGATGGCTGTCAAATTTTAGCACAAGGAGTAGTGTTAATAGCATCATTAGAGAATACTAATTATCGTTGCAGAAGATCGGTTGCAGATGTTTAGATATACGCTCCATAATAACTACTTCTGTCATGATTTTACTATATGGGCAAAAACCAGAGTTTTATCCTGATTTGCTTCATATTTTCGGCACAAGGATACGTTTAATAGTATTGGTAATTGTGGCTGAATTTGGTTGAAAATCGGTTGCAGATTTAGAATATTGCTCCATTATATATCTTTTGTCCGAATTTGCAGCCCTTATGACGGAGGCCAAAATGTATTCTCGCGAGATTTACGTTTTTCTTTTGCCTAGAGGATAGCAGGAATTTAGATGTACTACGATATGGCATGTCCAATTTGGTCAAAAATGGTTTTCATATTTAGATATAGCTCCACATATATATGCACGACCAGAGTAGGGGGAAATAAGTGGTAGAATGTTTCTTATTTTGAGACCCATTTTTCAATTGGAGTCTTTTCCCGTCCAATTGACCTCGATAGGGTTTTTCCACAGAGGAATAATATTTGAATATGGCTTATAGTCAAATGTGTTCTTCTTAAACTGCTAATATGGCCAAATACGCCACATTTTACAAAAATTCTGTGTTGATTTCCCCATATTCGTAGTCATAATGTTCTACACACAGTCAATGCCAAACTTTTCAAGCAGAATGGGTCGAATTTTTTAAATAAAGCTCCGATTTGTGAATGGAAATCGGAGGCTTTAATTTAAAAATAAGATATAAGTCACAACACCCAACCAATTGACACATATGCTTGGGGAGATTTGATACACCATTTTACACTTGTAAAATCGCCATCCTGCTGAGATAGCAAAATTTTAAAAATTATTACTAAAAATTGTCACTATTATCTCGAGATACATATGTATATGTTTCAGTCCCGGGTGTTAGCCGATATTAAGTTATTAATTCTAGCACGCAAAAAATAAGATTCTGTTCGCTGCCTAAAACGGAAATTTTTAAGAGCAACAAGTTCGTTTTCTCATATTGCTTTTCGCTGTAAGGATAGTGTCATTTGGAAGAAAGTAATATACTTTTTTGTGAGTAAACGTTTATTCTTTTCCAGGATGTAAAACAAATTTCAATAAAGGCAAACTAAAAAACCATTGTTTTCTTGCTATTGCTTTTCCTCACATACTTTTCTCACTCACGACTGTTTTTTAGTTCTAACAACTTTTCCTGTAAATACAACAATGTAAGAAAATTTATACGATTTTAATAAAATTTTTAAAAATTTTTTTTACGCTTTCGCACTGGACGAGAATCGAAGCCGGCGGACGCATGCACTTTGTAAGCGCAACCACTAACCACTGAGCTATGTACCTGTTATGGTCCATCAGTAAGATAAAATATCCCATATAAGTTATATTTATATAGCATAGCTTGCGGCGCCACGAACCGAGTAAACAAAGTTTATTTCCACAAAGAAACACTTTAGTGTTTGGGCACCGTGGAGCAGTGGTTGCTACGCTTCCGACTGCATGGCCAGAGGGTCGTGGGTTCGATCCCTGCTTGACCAAGTTTTTATACCCACCACCAATAGAATGGTGCACGGGGTATACATAAGTTTGTGCATTCCGTTTGTAACACATCGAAATCATCGAATTTCCGACTATATAAAGTATATATTATTCTTGATCAGGGAGAAATTCTAAAGACGATAGTAAGCGACTGTCCGTCTGTCCGTCTGTCTTCTGTCTGTGTGTCTGTCTGCTCTGTCCTGCCTCTGTCTGTAATCACGCTACAGTCTTCAATTAATGAAGCATCGTGCTGAAATTTTGCAGCAAAACTCGCTCCTGTTTGCTCTGCAGCAGATCAAGTTCTCGAAGATGGGACTAATATCGGTCCAGGTTTTTGATTATTAAGTCCCCCATATTAACCGACCTCGCGCGATTTTGGGGTCTTGGGCTGATAGAAAATCGTAGTTATTTATGCGCAAATTGCCTGAATTCTGAAAGTTAGAAGTGATATTTTATGACGCATAAAAGAGGTGTGCCAAAAATGAGTAGTATCGGTCCCATGTCTTTTGGTAATAGCACCCATATAGGACCGATCTCCCGATTTTACTTCTGGGCTTAGTAGACACGCGCAGTTTTTATCCAATTTGCCTGAATTTGAAATCTAGAGTATTTGTCGGAATCCATAATAGAGGTTGTGGCAAAAATTGTGAGTATTTCGTCCAATGTTTTGGTATGGTGCCCGTATAAAACCTGACCTCCGATTTGGCTCTTGGGGCTTATAGAAACGCGTAGTTTTTATCCATTATGGCCTTGAATATTGACAATCTGAAATGTATTATTAGGACCATCATATACGGGTGTGACGAAAATGGGTGAGTATCGTCCATGTTTTGGTGATAGGCGCCCATATATTTTCCAAATTTTCCATGTCCCGGTGAAAATCTACAATTTAAGAGATTTCAAAAATGCAAGATCGTTATTTTATAATTTTTCTTGGCACACTTACAGAGATTGTTAATAATTCCTCTAAACTCAAACAAAAATGGTTCTTTAATAAATCCAGAACCTGATATAGATCCGTCGTAGGTGTGAAATCTTTTATTATTATCTTACCGGAAGTGTCCGCTCAAGCCCTGGTGAAATTTCAAAGGAACCGCTAATATTTGGGTTCATGGTGTGGGTATTTAAGATTCGGCCCGGCCGAACTTACTGCATGTATATACTTGTTTTTACATATATTACGAGCATATGTTTCGGATGATATTCCGAAAATGGGTCAACATTATATTTGTAAGTATATCAAACATTTTGACCTGTAAAATCTATGTCTTATTAGAAGACCCAAAAAGTCAGGAAAAGGAAGAGTGTTTGATATAAACGACATGGACTGTGCTCGGTTTTTCGAAAAATAACGTTTTTTGTATTGAAAAAAAATAAAATTTTGTAACTAACGAATTTTTTTTGATGATAAAAGGTTTAAAATTTTCGGAGCGAGTTTCAAAAAAACTCTAACAAAAGAAAAACGTTTCTCGGGTACACCGTTTTTCCAAACGTTTTTTTTCTTCTTGCGTGTAGATGTGATAGGGTATAATATATCCCCCGCCCGACTTTAGACTTTCACTTACTTGTTTTGAAATAAATTAACGTATTTTGTACATACGTACACCCACAAGAAATTTATTAGTAGAAAGCAGCAAGAAAACTGCTAAAAAATGTCTGCTTAAAAGAGGGAATCTGTCCTGGTTGGCTGAAATAGTTTTTCAATTGTTTGCTATTCTTTATACCCTCCATCATAGGATGGGGGGTATTTAAATTTTGTCATTGCGTTTGTAACACAGTCGAATAATATATGGCTCTAAAGAGAACCCATAAGTCATATATATTCTGGTCGTGGTGAAATTCTGAGTCAGATTCTGAAGCATGTCCGTCGCGTCCGTCCGTCTCCTGTTTGAAATCAGCTAACTTCCGAAGCGAAAACAAGCTATCGACTTGAAACTTGCAAAAGTAGTTGTTATCAGATGATAGTCGAGATGGTTGAAAATGGGGCCATAATCGGTGCCACATTTTATCGTTAATAGCCCCATATAAAAGGGACCCTCAGATTTGCTTGTAGAGGCCTCTAACAGAAAGCACATTATCATCCGATCCGGTGAATTTGTATAGTGGTGTGTGGTATATGGTCTGACTAGACACCATCGCACAAATTGGGTCACATATCGTGTCCAGCTTTTACGTATAAGCCCCCATATTAGACGGACCCCCAAAATTGGCATTTCGATTGGCTCTAAAAGAAGCAAGATTAATCATTCCGGAGTCAGCTGAAAATTCTGGGTACGTAGTGTGGTAAATATGGTCTTTCTACCACATGGAAAATTGGTCCATATCCGGGTCGCACTTTTACGTATAGCCCCATATTAACGGACCCCTAAATTTGCTCTGCGATTGGCTCTACAGAGAACGCAATTGTCCATCACGATCCACGGCTGAAAATATTGGTACATAAGTGTTGGAGTATATGGTCTAACACCATGCAAAAATTGTCCATATCGTCGCATAATTATATTAGCCCCATGATAACACGGGCCCCCAAAATTTTGGCCTTGCGATGGGCCTAAGAGAAGGCAATTCATCCCGATCCGGGCTGAATTTGTACATGATGTTAGTAATGGTTTCTAACAACCATGCAAAAATTGTGCTACTAATCGTCCACTTTTACCGGTATAAGCCCAGTATAAACGGGCCCAAATTTGGTTAGCGATTGCTCTAGGGGGGGGGGGGGGGGGAGCAAAGCCTAATTTTCCTCGATCCGGGCTGAAATTTGGATACATGGTGTTAGTATATGGTGCTTAACAGCATGCAAGAAATTGGTACCACATCGGTCCATAATTAGTAATACTAGCGCCCCCTATAAACCGATCCCCCGATTTTGGCATTGCGAGCCTCCAAGCGAAAGCAAATTTCATCCGATTCCGGCTGAATTCCGGTAAATGATGGTTGGTACTATGTTCTCTAATGACCATGGCAAAGATTGTCCTCATCGACCATTTTTGAATATGTAGCCGCCCAATAAGCCTATCCCAGATTTGACTCCTGAGCTCTTTTAGGTCCTAATTATATATAGCCCCACTATAAATCGATCCAGATTTGTCTCCGGGAGGCTCTGGAGGAGCAAAATTGCGGCGATTAGTTGAAGATATTCAGTGAAGTGAGGACATTCCGATGCAGTGTTGAAAGTTTGGAACAATGGTGTTTTTAGGAATGTGGTCTTAAACAAAAATACGCAAGAAGTTGGTCATGATACAGGTCCCAGTAATTAAACTATATAGCCCGCCATAATAACCGATTTCCAGATTTGGCTTGACGGAGCCTCTAAGTAGAAGCATATTTCATCGATCGCGGCTTGAAATTTGGTAACTGATGTTGGTAATATGGTCCTCTAAAAAACATGGCAAAAATTGGTCCATATCGTCCTTAATTATATATAGCCCCCATAACTAAACCGCGATCCCTAGATTATGGCTTGTAGAGCTCTAAACAGAAAGACATATTTATACCGATCCGCTGAAATTGGTATATGTTTTGTTGGTATTATGGTCTCTAAACTCAACCATGCAAAATTGGTCCAGCATCGGTCCAATAATTATACTATAGCCCCCATTAAACCGGATCTACCAGATTTGGCTTGCAAAGCCTCAAAGAAGAAGCGATTGCATCGCAGAATCAGGCTGAAAAAGCTGTTGGTGCACTGGTAAGTTGGATTGTGATCCTCTAACAACCATGAAAAATAGGTCCACATCGGTCCCATAATTATCATAAAAGCGCCCATATAAACCGATCGCCAGAATGTTAGGATTGCGGTAGGCACTCAAGAGAAGCAAATTTCATGCTCGATCCGCTGAAATTTGTAGAAAAAAAAAAAAAGAACAATAGGTTGATGTGAGTATAGGATGGTCTCTAAACAAC
>PGFW01017401.1:0-24346 GCA_003123925.1 Haematobia irritans | reverse complement strand
ATAATGCGGGCTGGCGTACACTATATTCATGGACCCAGAAGCGCAGCGTTTTATCCCGATTACCGCTCCTGAACATTCGTGGTGCACACAGGGAGTACAATGGTAGTAGCAGTCATTGTGACCGAATTTATCTGAAATACGGTTCAGATTTAGATATAGCTGCGCATATTATAGCTTTCGCTCACGCCCGATTATTACACCTCATGCTGAGCCACAAGTAGAGGGCCAATTATTTTGCTCCGTGTATAGTCTAAAGTTTTGCACAGGGGCCTAAAGTAGAATTAGCATTGCAGCTCATGCTGCGCGCTGCCACAATTTGGGTTGAAATCGCATTCAGGATATTAGATATAGCTCCCATATAGTAGCTTGTCGTCGGCCGCTCCGCATTAACTCATATGACACCAGCGAGAGGCCAATTTTATTGCTCCGATTAGGTTAGAATTATTGCCACTAGTGAGAAATAGCAGTTGTCAGCTGTGCGTGCCAATTTGGTGTAAAATCAGTTCAGGATTTAAGCGACTTCCAAGTATAATATGCTTATTCTAGTATTTCAACAAAATTCCAAGGTAATTACCAACATATTTTCCTTCCGTACATATCGCACCTGCTTGAGTCGAAAAGTTGCGTAAAAAATTACGCCATTCAAAATCCAATACATGATATTATCGACCGAAATATAAGATAAACTTCGCTAATGTCCTGTAAGATGTTCAGATTAAACGTTTCAATGATCTAACTTTGTTCCAACCCTCAGTGCATTAATCCGACTTAAAATTTATGACTTCTAGTTAGATTATTGTAGAGTCTATCAAATCTTCCAGATCGAAGTGATACTAAATGTATGTATTTTGGCGATAAACTTTATATAGCCCCAACACATTTTGACGGATGTGATCATGGTATCGAACATGTCGGATTTACAAAGCTCGGCGCAGGGTATAATTATATTATTAAGTCGCACCTGCCCGACTTTAGACTTATCCTTACTTGTTGTTTACTAAATTGTGTTCCACCGTAAGGTTGCATATTTTGTCTCAGCCGACTTCAAATTTTGAGTCTATATTTAGAATTTGTAGAAGTCTATCAAATTCTGTCCAGAGTCGAGTAGAGTGATATCCTAAATGGTATGTATTTGGGACAAACCTTCATATATTCAGCAACCAACACATTTGAGCGGAATGGTATCGAAAATTTAGATTTATACAAGGTGGTGCAGTCATAGGTATTATATAGTCGGTTCTCCGCGACTTTAGACTTTCCTTTACTGTTTTTTTGAGGCCAATAAGATTTCTCATATAATGAAATCGTTCATCCGGTTTATATATAAACTGGGATTATGTTTTTTTTCTTTTTTTATTTTTTCTCCTACGACCACTATCTACAAAAACTTTATGTAAAGCCTTACCGTAAACACTCAAATTATCATGGCTCTTCGGGACAGTGAAAGTTATGGAATATGCGATTGCTCCAGTAGTATTCTTTGCAGATTTCTTTAAAATGTTAACACACCCACACAATCATAACGACACTGTCTTTTATTCATTTAGATTTCTCTTTTTCTATTTTGTTGAAAAATACAAACATGTATGTTCGTTGCGTGAACGGGACAAAAGATGGAGTGTTCGTTTTTTAAAGAAGTTTTAATATAATAATAGCCACGAATTTTTAAAGCATCAAACTTCCAACAGTCATTTATCTTGCTAACAGAAAATATCCTTAGCAAAATTACAAAAAAAAATTAGTATGGGGATAAGAGACGAGTAAAACAACACTTAAATTGATAACTTTGTAAATCATTATATAAAATATTCATAACATTTTGTTTACTAACAGCGAAAATCTATTAACATGCGAACCCAGCCATTGAGAGAGAAATACGAGTATATATTTATTAAAATAAATATACTTAGAGTCTTTGTTTTTATTTATAACAATTCTTGAAAAAAAATTTCTATATTTAAAACTTAAAAATTATAAATTGCTTGTTACCAAAATTGTTCTTCACTATAGTACACTCAAATAATATGAACCCCATATATTCAACTAAAGATGCCAGATTAAATATTTACTTCGATATGGCAACTAAGACATTTTTGCAATTAGAACTCCAACTTTTTCTTCATACTACGATATTTTTTTTTTTAATTAGATTGATAAATAAAGTAATAATTTGTCCACTGAATTTTCTTGATTTGTCGAAAATTACTTTATTATTTTCTATAAAATCGTAGTGACATCTCGTTTTGTGGGTTCACTGCTTGTACTCAGTTAGGCATTTTTGGTAATTATTCCAACAAATTACCCGTGAGAATTTAAAGACGACAAGATTTAATTTTGGCATACTTTATACGGTAGAGCCACAAATTCTAATTATGGTCGGTTTTCGGTAGCATCAAAGTTCTTCTAAACATTGCTAACCATAAATTTAAACATCCACAATTAAAGCTCTACTTCAATCGAATACATTTGGAGCATTATAGCCATAATTACAAAAAACGACTTGCATATACTGGAAAGCTTCAAATAATTTTTGAAAGATTTCCACCATATTTAGATATATTTTGACTCAGTTATACAAAGAATTTTTTTTATATAAAGATAAACCATTGTTCAGATTACAGAATTCTTAAAATAAAACGGGCTCATTGATGATCATCTTGAACGGCCATTTTATGTGAAGATAAGGTGGGCATTAAGAAAATTTCCGTGTTCTTTAATAAGACATGACCTTCGGAAATCTGAAAACAATTCTTCAATATTAATGACGTTTAATTTAATCAAAGACTTTATTTCAAAAGACATTTTTTGCATAATTAATACTGAAATTTGAGTTTGAATGTTGCAGGCTGTGACGTAATGAAGAACTTCAATTTCTGTTCAAAATAATATTTTTGAGATTTTCTATAGAAATTAAATTCTTGACAAAATTTTCTATAGAATATATTCTTGAAAATTCTCTATATGAAATAACAATTTAACAAATTGTACCATCAGAACTGCTCAATTTTGGACAAAATTTTACATGAAATTATTTTGAGAAAATTCTCTATTATAAAATAACAATTTTGACAAAACTTTTTTATAAAATTAAATCTTTTTGCAAACATTTTCAGTATAAAACAAAATTTTTTACCAAATTTTCTATAGAAAATAAAATTTAAAAAAAAATTCTAAGCAATAAATTTTTGACAAAATTTTCTATAGAAATAAAACTTTGACAAAATTTTCTAATAGAAATAAATTTTGACAAAACTTTTCAATAAAATAAGAATTCTTGGCAAAATTTTCAATATAGAAATCAATGTTGACAAAATTATCTCATAGAAACAATTGCGAAAATTTTCAATAAGAAATGAAATTTTTTGACAAAATTTTTCTATAGAAAGCAAATTTTTGACAACTTTTCTATAGAAATAAAATTTTGACAATGATTGTGTATAAAAATTAAGAACTCTTTGACACAATTTCTATGCAAATAAAATTTTGACACATTTTCTACTAGAGAAATAAACATCGTTGACAAATATTTCTAATTGCAAATCACAATTTTTGACAAAATTTTCCTATAAAGAAATAAAAATGTTGAACAAATTTTTCTATAGAAATCAAATTTATGACAAAATTTTTATATTAGAAATAAAATTTGACAAAATTTTCATAGAAATAAAATTTTGACAAAATTTTCTATAGAAATAAAACCGTTGACAAAATTTTCTATTAGAAAATAAAAGGTTAAACAAAAATTTATAGCCAATAACAATTTTGACAAAGTGTGTTCCTATAGAGATAAATTTTGGACCCAATTTTTATAGAAAATAATATGTTGACAAAATTCAACTATAGAAATACACTTTGACAAAATTTTCTATAGGAATACAATGTTTTTAAACACTTTATAAAGAAATTAAAAATTGTCGAAACACAAGTAATCTTGCATTATTTTTTTTTTTTTTTTTGCACAACTTTGACAACAATTTCTTTAAAAAATGAAAAAAAAATTTTAATTCGAGAATAAATTTTTTGAGATTATTTTCTATTACAAAATGTAAAAATCATATGTATTCTAAAGTGTATACCTGGTTGTAAGCTTTCGTGTGCATTTTTTTTTTTTTTTCTTGCTAGAATCAATATTACAAAAAAAATTTCGACAACATTCTTCTAAAGAATTCGAATTTTGATAAAGTTTTCTGCAGAAATTAACTGTTTTGGCAAAATTTAATTCTTACAATAAAACTTTTGCAAAAGTTTAATTTTTAAACAAAATAAATTTTAATACCATATTTTATTATAGAATAATACCAAATTTTGCCAAAATTTGTCTATAGAAGTAAAATTTGGACAAGAGAGAAATGAAATTTTGATACATATTTCGTATTAGTAATAAAATTTTAACAAAACTTCTGTAGCTACGTTTATCATACTTTCATATAACTATTAAAATTTTCTAACCAAAAAATTTTTAGTCAATTTCGCCATACATTTTAATAATATTTTCTATTAGCCTATGAAATTTTAATAAATTTTCATTGACTGATAAAAATTAGATCATATTCTTCCGTATTAACAATAAAAATTTGACAAACTTTCGTAGAAAAAAGATTTTGACAAATTATTTAAACAAATAAATTGAGACAATATTTTTCAATAGAACTATTTTTTGAGAAAATCTTGATATGATAAGTTTTTCATTTTAGTACTATAGTGAGTTCGAATTTAATCGATATAATAAAATAAATATTCGATCGGTTATCTTAAAATCTGTTTTCTTCTAATACCAAAACTAAAACCTTCTTATTTGAAAAACCCCTTTTCAACACCGATTTTAATCAATTCCACAAACGTTAATACTTGTAATTAAAAAATAACACAACTTTGTGAATAACCTCCGATAAAAAAGGAATATCAAGGAAGAAAATGAGTCTGAACCTATAATCTGATAGACACTTCAAGGGTGTTAAATATTACATCCTCGAAACCTCACAAATTGGACACCTCTCAGAAATGTGAGCAGTTTACGTTCAGGACGTCTGCTACCACCAACATAGGGACAAATTTAGGCGACAGGAGTGACCACTTTTGGAATTTGAAAAGGAAGAAAGAATTAATAAACCATTTTATTTCTAGACTTACATGTAATCATCGCTTTTAATTAAAAATCCCAAGACATTCAATTTAAAAATTTGTAAAATGAGAAATATTTTAAATAAATATTTCTAAGGTCCAGGCTAACCAAATCAATTACGATGGCGAATGAACTGATGTTGGTTATAAATTTCTTAGCATTTTTTTTGGCTCTTAGCTATATTTAGAATTCGAGAAAAGATTTGATATTTATATGGTAAATTATTCATGAGGATGGCCTAACTCAAAAGTCACCATCAATTCTGGGCGAAAACAAACATTACAAATGTCCTTGAGATAAGAAATTTTTCTTTCTTCTGCACCAATTGTTTTTATGTTCTAGACGATTACTTACTTTCGACGCTTAACAGATATCCATTTACATTAATATGTCAGAAAAAAATTAAAATGCTGCTTCAATTAGATTAATTGCGCTGTGTGTGAAATCTGAATCTGTGTTATATGATTCCATGAATGTGAAGGTTTGGAACTTTTGTTATTATTTTTTTTTTTTTTTGTGTATCTCTAAACTGAAAATACATGACATTATTAACGCACCCTCACACGCCTACCCACTAGAGGGATCATGAAATTTCTTCCAATTTTCATGCGAAATGAATTTTAATGAGTTTTGCTAGATTGCCAACAAGATACCCGCATGAAAATCTTCCAACAGAGAACTGTTTACGCAGCAATTCAGCCTAGCGCAAGTGAACAGACGTTCCACAACCCATCTCTGAGGCCGAGCCTGTGGAAATGTGTTTGCCTCGAAGGCATATCAACTTGATGTTCAGCCCAAGAGATTGGAGCGGAAGGTCACGAATGAGCTTAAATTCATTTTACAAAAATATTTTACAATTTTCACGCTAAATTATGGACTGTAACGAATTTTTTTTTGTTGCAGGGTAGCTTAAACATTTTGAATTTGCAGCTAGAAAATGGTTAATGAAATCAAAGCGCAGGTGTTAAATGCGTTAATTGGTTAGTTTGAAAACACATTTTAGTTAATGCGATTAAAAGAATTAGGTGATAAAATGTTTCCACTAAATACAATATAAGTAGAAAGATGAAATGAAACGCAGTATGAAATTGGAGCGATAGAATTTAAGATACATGGAATCAAACAGTTTGAATTTAGAATACTATAGGATTTGGACATATCCATTGAAATGGAGACAAATGTTCATTCTAACACATGCATAGAACAATTCTCTTTAAATTAGTTTTTAAATAAAGTGATGAAATTTTAAAACCACATGATTTAGCTGATTAGCCTTTGTAGCTAATGCTATTCCTTTTTTCCTTTATACTGCCTTATATTTTATATAGCTAAGTTAGAATTTAATAAATTAAATAATAAAACCACATCAGCAATTACCTTAGAGGTTCAAGGGACAATTTAGTATTCGAATCACAAGGTAAAATTAGTAGGTGCTGTGGTAGGGTATTATATCGAATCTGATTTCTATGGGAATAAAAAAGTTGACAGATTCGTGAATAATAAATATTGACAAACTTTGAGAAATTTTTCTATAGAATAAATTTCAATGTTTTTGATTTTAGCGATCCAACTCGAGGTCATTAATGAAAAAAACTTCCCCAGATGTTTTTTTATTTATGACCTTCACCACTACTGTGGTACAGGGCTATAATAAGTTTGTGACATTTGGTATGTACGCAAGAAGGAGTAAATCACTAGACCAACTTTTAGTATACGGGATCGCTGAGAATTAAATTCTGAAGTCGATTTAGCGATGTCGTACCTGTCTGCCTGTACGTCTGATCTGTTCTTGTCTGTCTGTCTGTCTGGCTTATGTATTTTTGGTGTGCACAAGTACACGTCGCGGTTCTTAGTCGATTGTCCTACAATTGGCTATCAAGGTCCTGTTTCGGCTACAAAAGACCGATCACACTATGATTTGCGAAAAAATTCGGTTCAGATTTAGATATAGCTGCCATATAATTTTTCGCCGGTTCTGGTCATTAACTTGGCGTAGATTATATCAACGATCTTCTCAAATCCGAACACTCCGAATATATTATGGATCTCAAAAAACTTGCAAAATACCAGCCAAAATCGGTTCAGATTTAGATTATAGCCTGTCATATATAGCTTTCGCCGATTCTACACTCATCTTTGCCCAAAGAGTGCCAATTTTTTAACTCCGAATTTGGTTGAAATTTTGCAAGGGAGTAGATTAGACATTGTTACTATTTGTGTGCAAATTTGGTTGAAATCGGTTCAAATTTGGAGTATATCTCCCATATAATAGCTTCGCCGATTATACCACTCATAATGACCACAGATTGCCAATTTTTAACTCCGATTTAGTTGAATTTTGCACGGAGCTAGAATTAGCATACTGTAGCTGATGCGTGCCAAATTTGAGTTTGAAATCGCGTTCAGATTTTGGATTATCGCCCATATATGTCTTTCGCCCGATTTACACCATAATGACCACAAGGTCATTTTTTTTGCTCCGATTTAGTTGAAATTTTGCACAGGGCAGTAGAATTAGCATTGTGCTATGGGCTGTCAATTTGTATTGAAATCGGTTTCAGATTTGTCGATATATCTCCACTATATAGCTTTCGCGCCGATTTACACTCATATGGACCACAAGAGGCCAATTTTTTGCTGCGATTTTAGTTGAAATTTGCACCAGAGCTAGGAATTAGCATTGTAGCTATTGCGTGCCAAAATTTGGTTGAATACGGTTCAGATTTAGATAATATCTCCCATATATAGCTTTCGCCCCGATTTTTTTTTTTACACTCATATACCACAGAGAGCCAATTTTTTAACTCGATTTTAGAAATATTGCAAGGGAGATAGGTATTAGCAATTTGCCCAGCTATGCGTGCAAATTTGGTTATCGAAAATCGGGTTCAGATTTAGATATAGCTCCCATATATATGTTTTTCTGATTTCGACAAAAAAATTAGGTCAACAATACCAACAATTTCCTTTAAAATCGCCACTGCCTAGTCGCAAAGTTGTAAAAATGGACCTCTAATTTTCACTAACTTCTAATACATATATGTCGAGCGATCAAATCATAAATAACTTTGCAAAGTTTCCTTAAAAATTGTTCAGATTTAAATGTTTCCATATTTTTTTTTTGCTAACATTGTGTTCCGCCTAGTGCATTAGCCGAACTTAAAATTTTGAGTCTATAGATTTTGCTAGAAGTTTATCAAATTGTTCCAGATTGAGTGATATTGTAAATGTATGTATTTGGGACAAACCTTTATATATAGCCCCAACACATTTGACGGATGTGATATGGTATCGCAAAATTTAGGATCTACAAAGTGGTGCAGGGGATATAATATAGTCGGGCCCGCACCATTTTGGACTTTCGCTACTGGTTTTTTATTTGAGTTTTATATTATTGAAGCCGAATATTTGATTTGACATCGTCGAATCTTCATCAGGGCCAGGCACTAAAACAAATATATTGACACGAGATATCAATTTCGACAAAATTGTCTATAGAAAATTAAAAAAAAAAAAATTTAAAAAGTTTCTATTAAATATAAAATTCTTGGAAATTTTTCTATGGAATAAAATTGCCTCTGGCGAATACTTTTCTAATACACACAAAAAAAAAAATTTCGATTCAATCTCGAAATAATTGACTCCAATTAATTTTTTAATGAAATGTCTTCAATTCACAGAAAGATAGGTAATCAATTAAAAATTAATTGACAGTCAATAAAAATTAATTGATTCCAATTAAATATTTAATTGATTACTTATTAATTTCCGGCTGTGATTGATTGGTTTTATGTTGTGTGATTTGATATTTTATTTCAATGAATATTTTTTAAAAATCAATTAAGATGTATTAATTATAAATTTTTCGCCTGACATTTTTTTTGCTGTGTAGAAATACAATTTGGTGACCAATATTCAGTAGAGTATAAAATATTGGGAAATTTCTATGAAAATTTAAATTTGGGATTTTTTTTCAACAAATTCTGTCTAAGGCTATAAAATTTGAGAAAATTTTGCCTATGGATCATAAAATTTGTCAAATTTGCTATGGATATAAATTTTGTCAAATTTTTCTTAAGAAATAAATTTTGACAACAATTTTTTTCATAGATATATATTTTTTGGGAAAATTTTTCCAATGGAAATAAAATTTTGACAAAATGTTCCATAGAAATAAAATTTTGACTGAAATAAAATTTTGAGCAAATCTTATACACATAATTAAATTTTGGCAAAAATTTAGTGATATAGCAATGAAAAATTTGGTAAATTATTTCTATAGAAATAAAATTTTGCAAAATTTTCTATATAGAAATAATTTGTTTTTTTAAATTCATTTATAGATTATAAAATTATGGGAATATTTTTGCGCAGAAGTAAAATTTTGTGAAGAAAAATTTCTATAGAAATAAAATGTTTACACAATTTTTTCTGTAAGATATAAGATTTTTGGGAAATTTGTTATAGGGAAAATAAATTTAGGAAAATTTTTCTACGAAATATAAATTATTGAATAAAATTTTTCTAGCAGAATCAACATTGGAAAAAAAGTTTTCTATCAAAAAAAAAATTAAGAAAATTTTCTATGGAATAAGATTTTTTGAGGAAAAATCTTCTCTAAGTGGAAATAAAATTTTAAGGGAATTTTTCGGTAGAAATAAAATTTTAAGACAAAATTGTCTAAAGAAATAAAAATTTACAGAAAAATCTTCTGTAGAAATAAAATGTTGACAAATTTATATAGAAACAAAATTTGTCAAATATTCTAATAGAAATAACAGTTTTGACAAAATTTCTACAGATATAAAATTTGTTTGGAAATTTTTTATACACCTCATTATAACTAATAATTCAAAAAAATATATATAGATGAAAAAAATTTACACAAATGAAGTATAAAGTTACACTAAATTCGGTCTGCCTGAAAATAATAGTTCAGGAATTTTCTTAAATTGGTGTAAATTTACCAGTAATCTAGGCGCCATCATGAACCTTTGTATGGTACTAAAAGACATTTATTGCGAATTTTCTTAACTTCCAATTTTTTCGCTTCAAACTTCGAAATTATTCTTTAACAAGTGAAAAAAAAATTGCAATTTATCCTAATAAATTTTCTTGAATTTCATCGCAAATATATTAGCTTAGTTTTGTGAAATTGCGTTCGTGACATAGCGCGTTTCTATACAACTGGTATTTAAAATTTTTTAAAATTAATATATTTTTCTAAACTTTCCTGGTGGGTTCAGCTGTTTTTTCAGGTAGATATACATAATTCGAAAAAAATTCTATGAAAGTTAAATTTTGAAAAAATTTCTCGTTGGAAAAAATTGACAAATGGAAAATAATTAGGGAGAAATAAATTTTTTGACAAAACCTCTCTATAGAAATAAAATTTTGCTAAAATCTTTCTATGGATAAATTTCATTATGAATAAATTTTGGGAAAATTATTTCTGTTAGAAAACTTCATCTAAGAAAAATTTCTATAGACATAAGTTTTTCTTTGCGATTCCGCATTCTAAAGGACTTTGCCCAAAAAACAATGTTGACATACATACTTGTTCTCCGTTGGTTTAAGCTTATTTTGTATTTTATTCAAGACATATTTTAAGTCTGAGATCACATCAATAATAATGATTTAAGAAGAAACGCAAACAATAACAAAAAGCAAAAGAAAATAATATTCAGACAAAACAACAATTTTTGACTTTTTGATTTCTATTGAAATAGTAAAAATGTTGACTACATTTCGATAGAAAAACAATTTTGCGAACATTTTTCAATAAAAATACATTTTATTGTAGAAAGAAAATTTGGAAATAAAATATCCAAAAAATAAAAACTTCAGACATTTTCTATAGAAATTAAATTTTGAAATTTTTTCAACGAACATTAAATTTTAAAAAATAAATTCCTATAGCGGCCAAATTTTGACAAATTTTCTAGAGAAAGTTAAAATTTGTGAAAAAATTTATAAGAAATAAAACGATCGAGAAAATTTTCCTAGAAAGTAAAATTTAAAAAAAAATCCCTATAAAAAATATTAAATTAAATAAAAAATCAATGGAAATAAAGTACAAAAAAATCTATGGAAAAAATTTGGAAACCTTCTTACTATGGAAAGAATTTCTGGAAAAATTTTCTAGAGAACAATAAAATCTGTTGACAGGACTTTTTCGTAGGAAATTAAATTTGAAAATTTTCCACATGAAATACATTTAAAAAAAAAGTTTCTATAAGCTGTAAAAATTTGACAAAAAATTTTCTAGAGAAGTAAATTTTTGAATAAAAAAAGATTCTACTAAAACTTAAAACTTTGAGAAGTTTTATTATAGAAATAAAACCTTTTGAGAAACATTTTAATAGAAGTAAAATTTTAAAAAAATTTCTATAAAAAAATATAAAATAAAAACAAATAAGAAAGTCTAAAGTCGGGCGGGGCCGTACTATGATTATACCCTGCACCACTTTGTAGGATCTAAAATTTTCGATACCTATCACAATCCGTCAAAATGCGTTGGGCGGCCTATATAAGGGTAGATTTGTTAAGAGCTTGATAACTTTTTTTGTAAAAAAAAACGCATAAAATTTTGCAAAATCTCATTCGGTTTCTTTATTTGAAAGCGTTTAGTTGGTCGCATGAAATTTACTTTTTGAGATAATTTCATTGAAATGTTGCACCGCCGGCTGCGTCTTATGCCGTGGTCCATTCGGAAGTCCAATTTTGGGCACTTTATCGTATGACATTTCGGCCGCGAATAGCCCGAATTTTTCGGAATGTTGTCTCTGCCAAAGCTGGAATAGTTGCTGGCTTTTCCTGTAACTTTAGACTTGACGTAGGCCCCCACCAAAAAATAGTCTAAAGGCGTCAATCGCATGATCTTGGTGGCCAACTATTGCGTCCATTTTCTTGAGATGAATTGTCTCGAAGTTTTCCCTCAAAATGGCATAGAAATCGCGAGCTGGTGTGCATGTAGCGCCATTCTTGTTTGAACCAATGTCGAACCAAGTTCAGTTCTTCATTTTTGGCAACAAAAGTTTGGTTAGGCATGCGAACGAATAGGGCGATCGCCATTCACCGTACGTTTGACGTCCAACTAGCATCTTGAAAAAAATACGGGTCGCACATGATATCCACCAGCGTAACAAACCATCACCAAATCAGTGCATTTTTTCGGATGCCAGTGGCAGTCTCATTGGAACGGCTTCTGGTTGCTTCTTCACTCCAAATGCGGCAAATTTTTGCTTATTTACGTAGCCATTCAACAGCAAATGAGCCTCATCGCTGAACAAATCTGGTCGGATAAAGAAAGCGCGATTTTCTGCCAACTTTTCTAGGGCCCATTCACTGAAATTCGACGGTTGTGGCAGTATCGTTCGTTCTATTCATGATGAAATGTCAAGCATACTGACAGCTTTTCTCTTTGACACCATGTCTGAAATCCCACGTGTCTGTTTCAATACTAATGAATGAAACTCCTAACCTCAAAAGAATCACCCTTTATAAAGCTTTGTCCAAAATACATGCATTTAAATATCACTCGATCTGGACAGAATTTGATAGACTTCTACAAAATCTATAGACTCAAAATTTAAGTCGGCTAATGCACTAAGGGTGGAACACAATTTGGGAAACATTTAAATCTGAAGCAATTTTAAGGAAACTTCGCAAAAGTTTATTTATGATTTATCGCACAAGGAAAATGTTGGTATTTTGACCATTTTGTTCGAAATCAGAAAAACATATATATCGGAGCTATATCTAAATCTGAACCGATTTCAATCAAATTTGGCACACATAACTATACTACCAATTGTACTCCTTGTGCAAAATTTCAAGCTAATCGGAATAAAACTCTGGCTTCTGGGTCCATATAAGTGCATATCGGGCGAAAGATATATATGGGAGCTATATCTAAATCTGAATCGATTTCAACCGAATTTGGCACGCATAGCTACAATGCTAAATCTACTCCCTGTACAAAATTTCAACCAAATTGGGCCAAAACTCTGGCTTTTAGAACCATATTAGTTCATATCGGGCGAAAGATATATATGGGAGCTATATCTAAAATCTGAACGATTTTAATCAAATTTGCACATTGACTATACTACTATTTTTACTCCTAGTGCAAAATTTCAACCAAATTCGGCTAAAAATCTGGCTTCTGGGGCCATATAAGTCCATATCGGGCGAAAGATATATATGGGAGCTATACCTAAATCTGAACCGATTTCAATCAAATTTTGCACACTGGACTATACGACTAAGTGTTATGTTTGTACAAAATATCAAGCAAATCGGTATATAAAACTCTGGTTGCTGGGGTCCAATATTTAGTCCATATCGGGCGAAAGATTATATATGGGAGCTATATCTAAATCTGAACCGATTTCTTCCAAAATCAATAGGGTTCTATTCTGACCCAAATTAGGAACATGTGCCAAATTTGAAGGCGATTGGACTTAAATTGCGACCTAGACTTTGATCACAAAAATGTGTTCACAGACAGACGGACGGACGGACGGACGGACGGACGAGGACGGACAGACGGACAGACGTACATGGTTATATCGACTCAGGGACCCACCCTGAGCATTTTTTCGTCTCCTTCTGGGTGTTACAAACATATGCACCAACTTATAATACCCTGTTCCACAGTGTGGCGCAGGGTATAAAAAGATGGAAAAAATTACAAAAAAAATGTATGGAAAGAAAATTTTGAAAACTTTTTCTATGGAAACGAATTTTGGAAAAAATTTCTAGAGAAGTAAAATTTTGACAGGACTTTTTCTGTAGAAATTAAATTTTGAAAATTTTCCACAGAAATTACATTTTGAATAAATTTTCTATAGCTGTAAAATTTTGACAAAATTTTCTAGAGAAGTAAAAATTTGAAAAAAAAAAAAAATAAAACTTTGAGAAAATTTTCTATATAAATAAAATTTTAAAAAATTTTCTATAAAAATTAAAAAAATCGATGGAAATAAAATTACAAAGGTCAAAAACCTTTGTTGTTAGCACCTAATTTTTTTTATATTATTTCATAATTTATTATGAATGTAAATCTTGTAATAATAAAACTACAAAAAAAAATATGGAAAGAAAATTTTGAAAAGTTTTTCCATGGAAACGAATTTTGAAAAACTTTTCTATAGAATTTTTTTTTTTATTGTCTATATATGAAAATGTTGACAAAATTTTCATAGAAATATAATTTTTCTATAGAAAAATTACCAAGAACATTTCCGGCATCAATAGAGAATTTTTTTGCCATTCTGAATTATTGGAAAATATAGGGAGCAATGTTGTAGCGATTAATGAAGACTAAATGCTAGTCCAAATTGCGTTTCTATTTTTAATTTCTTTGAAACAAGTAATATATACAGGCATAGAAAATTTTGCTTATATAGCGTTATATATGTTTCTGTTTTGTTTTTCAATATTTGGTATTAAATTCTCAACTAAAACCAGTAAAAAAATGCTTACCATTGCTTTTAATTTGGCTTTCGAAAAAATTCTACTCTATTTACTTTCCTATTTCTAGTTTATCAAATCAACCCCTTCGTGAAAGGATTTTTCAAACTAGCCTTAAGTAATATAGTATTGAATATGTTGTTCATTATTGCTAAAAAAAAATGTCAAAACCACTTTTTCTTATATATGCCTTTATGCTTCAAGTGTCCTGTTTAGCATTATCTGAATTCATTCGCTAACAAAACCAAAAAGTAGAAAGCAGAAAACATAAGGTCCTTTGGAATTGCTTTACCTGAATAATAGCGTAAAACCAGGTCCTTTTTTATTTCCAAGGGCAAACTTTATTCACAGTTCTTTTTGATATTAATTTTATTTTAGATTGTGTGTGACTTCTGATGATGTGTGTTTTTTTTTTATTATTTTAGCAAAACCTGATTACTCAGTAAGGACTTTGCCACAACGACGCCCCTATTCCTTATAGCAGTCAAGAGGCATTCATTCAAATGTCAAATGAATGAATTTTATGAACTTAACTGGAATTTGTGGGAGAAAACCCCCGCCCCCTCTCTTATATAAGCCATGTTTCAGAAAATGGCTCTTGCCAAAAATTGTTTGCAATTTTTCCTAAGTTGACATTAAAAAACAAAAACAATCAAATTCAAAATCTCACATGCATCCTGAATTTATTGACTTGGGCTAATTTTCTTTTCTTAACTCCGTTGATCAACATTGACTGATTTTGTTCTATTGATATATCTATAACAATTGTGGTTCTGCTTGCTTAGATGCTTTGCTTCTTCACTTCTAAAAAAAAATCTCAAAGAAAAAATTAATTGTTCTAGATGTTTTTATTTATATTTACTTTATTTTATATGTTTTTTAATAATTTTGTTTTCGTTTGTAATAGGATTTTGTTTTGTTTTTTTTTTTTTATTTATTTCTTTGTATAATATGATTTTAAATAAATTTTTTTAAAGCATTGTCTTTCGCTCTCTCTCACTTTCTCGCTCACCCCTACACATTGAATTTCCGGTAAACTTGATTTCATAGCTTACTACCCATGGCAGTCGAGTTGTAATATTTGTTTACTTATTTAATGAGATTTTCCCTTTCTCCACTGCCATATGTTCCACGGGGGATAATAAGGAGAACAACAACATTAATATAAAAAACAAACTCGTGTTACAAAAACACCTGCATACACACACTCACGAATGTTACAAACGATCTAAATACGACAAACCAATGTTAGGACTAAATCACTCTCCTAACAACACACATCCATGTAGACAAACGCCACAAACATACACACCTTCGTCAACATAGGTGAAGACTAAACAGTTAAACATAAAGGAAAATTTATAGAACGATGCGAAGAACACACGTTGGTGACGAACACACGACAGCGCGGACAACAACGGACGACGATGTCAACAACCGCCGACCACGACGAGGACAAAAAAAATTGTTTCACAAAATCAGGTTAAAATATTCGCACAAACATTCACATTCACAAATTGATTATTTCGAATCACTTACGAAGACGAATTCTTAGATGAGGAGACGCTACTGTAGATGATAACCACACTCAGTTCCTGTTAGCGTAATTTATAAATAGAGCCTATGCATCCAAGTCTGACCTAGACATAAAATTCAACAACACTTTTAAAATGCTCAGCACATTTTCTCACACGCATAAGCAGGGCGCACACACAACACACTCGCATAAGCACACTAACGATGTTACGATATTTTTGATTTAATTTTCGCTTCTTATGGTTTTGCTTGCGAATGTGCATTAAAAGAAATGTGGTGTGTGTGTAACGGTGGGGCGGCGGAGGGTGGAGGGACGTAGGGCAAATGAGAACCGTATGGCATTTTTGACTTGTGCTAATTGTGGTAGTGCTAATAGTGGCGTAGTTGGCTTGTAGTATCTCAATAAGAAATAGAGCAAAACGCTGTTTACATGCTCAAGCTAACCTGCTGCTAATATATTTTTACTTAAATCGAAAGGCTTTAAATTGCAATTATTTTTTCCATTTATTTTTTTCTTATTATTTTACCGGGTTTTTAAAATCTTTTTTATCTTTTTTTTTATAGATATGTGTATTTGATATGCTTTTCTCTATGCCCTTTTATAAAATATTTTCGTTTATTTTCGGTTGTATGTTTCGGTTTAACTAATCTTTTTTTTTCTTCTTCGTTATGGGGGATTTAGATGCTTTGGATTTTTTCTTCTTTTGTTTGTTTGGTTTTTATTGGGGGAACTAGACAATGTTTTGCAAAACGAAACTGCCGCTGCGTTTTTTCTTTAACAACTGACATGACCACGTTTCCGAGTTAACTGATTTGGAACGGCAAAGGCTCGTGCATTGCTTGATGTGTATAAGAGACAGATGAAGAACATCGTAGAGCAAAGGAATTTCTGTCGTAAGCGAAATGTAAGGAAAAATACTGGTTTTTGTCTAAAAGGTATTTAGAAAACTGAGAGAAAGAGAGAACCAAAGAGAGTGTACTGAAAATACTCAACAAATTCACCTCTATGAAATAAGCAACAAATCCATACACACAAGTATAAGAGTGAGAAATCTCTCTCTGTATTAACAACTCTCACAATAGAGTATAAGAGCTTCCTTTGCTTGAAATACCACTGAGTTCTATAGTGGCTTTTTCGTATGTTTTATACTCACATAGAGTTGTAAACATTTGCCTAACATGGAATATCTCTCCGCAGAGGTGAATATGAATGGCCACATGGTTCTAGTGTGTGTATGATTGTTGATTTTATAGAGTAGTGTTTTTATCCTTTATCCCATGTACTCTCGTAGTTCTATTTTAATTTCGTTTTCTATTCTCTCATATTCTCTATTTAATTTTTTTCTATTTGATTTCTGACCACTCGTATTTCGGTCCCCCTATATTTTCTCATTTGTCCATAGCTTGGCTATCATTTAGCATGCGTTTGTTTGTTTGGGTATGCGTGTGTATGTGTGTCGCTCCACGTTTATATTCGTTGTAGTCTCCCTGTGTATATGTCTCACGTGTCATGTTTGTGACTTGTTTTAGTCATGACTTGATAGATTTACTGTCACTGCAGATTTTACTAACAACATGTTTACTAATGCATGGCATCTCCTCCTAAATATGGACTTACATACAAAAACAAAAAAAAGAAAATTATACTTACATATATTTGTTTTTTTTTTTTGTATATGAGGAAATGATATTGCATGTAACTTATCAAGGACATAATCTGAATGTCCAGTTTTGTATTATTGTTTTTATTTTCTTTTTTTTTTGTCATTAGATCAAAGAATTAATTTGCGTAGACAACAAAAAAGGAAATGAATATATAAATGGCTTAATTGAAAAATTTATATATAAATTATATATTGCATTGTTTTACATAGTTTCAATAGGTCAAAGGTCATATGCGAAAGAAATAACAAAAAACCAATCAACAAATGGCAGGTGAGCTGCCTTCTCATTTTCATGGAATTGCTTTAAAGAAACATTTAAAGGAATTACATTTTTTGACTCAGTTTGTGCATTTAATTTAAACTTAATGAAGGTGCATTTTATTATAGAGAATAGAATTAAAAAGGGAAATTTAAGTAAATTGGTCATAAGCTTTATACATACACTGAGAAGAAAGCTTACCCACGTCCAAAGACTTTGGAATCACACTGAGGATACATTTTATAGCAATTTAATTTAATTTTAAAATTTGTCTACTTGATAGCAGGAAACAAATTTTAATTTACGATCTTTTGTCATCGTGTAAAATAAAATAAACTTCAAATTCTAAATTAAAACTCGGTATAATTCAACAAAGCGCTATGTATTTTTATACCCTCCACCACACTGTGGAACAGGGTATTAAGTTAGTGCATATGTTTGCAACACCCAGAATGAGACGAGTTAGACACATGGTGTCTTTGGCAATAATGCTCAGGGTGGGTCGATCTAGCATGTCCGTCGTCCGCTCCGTCTGCTCTGTGAACACATTTTTTGTGATCAATGTCTAGCTTGCCGTTTAAGTCAATCGCTTTCAAAATTTGGCACAAGTTCCTGTTTTGCGGTCAAGAATAGAACCGTAATTGATTGAAGAAATCAGGCTTCAGATTTAATATAGCTCCCATATATTTATATCTTTCGCCGATATGGACTTTATATGGACCCAGACAGTTTTACACTAATTTGTTTGAAATTTTTGCCACAAACATAACACTTGGTCGTAAAGTCAGTGTTGCAAAAAATTTTGATTGAAATCGGTTTAGATTAGATATAGCTTCCATATATTATTCTTTTCCCGCCCGATATGCACTTTTAATGGCCCCAGAAGCCACAGTTTTACCCTAATTTGCTATTAGAAATTTTGCACCAAAGAACAATAAGTACTATTAGTCAGGTGGGCCAAATGTGATTGAAATTCGCGTTCAGATTGAGATTATAGCTGATTCATATACCATCTTTCAGCCCGATATAGACTTTTATATGGCCCCAGAAGCCAGAGTTTTTAGCCCAATTTGGTGCAATTTTGCACTAGGAGTACAATTAGTAGTGTAGTCAATTGCTTAGCCCACATTTATTGAATCGGTTCACATTTAGAATAGCTCCCATATATATCTTTCGCCGATTTTCCGTCATCATGACAAAAGAAGTTCAAAGTGTATTCGATTACCGCGTGAAAATTTGCACAGGGAGTAGAACTAATAATACTAAGTATGCGATTGTCATAATTGGTTGAAATCAGTTCAGATTTGATATATTAGTTTCCATATATATGCATTTTCCGATTTGTTTGATTCGGGGCAAAAGCTGACAAAATACCACACTTTCCTTATAACATCGCCCACTGCTAAGTAGAAAACTGTAAAAGTGACTCAAATTTTCCTTTATTTCTAATACATAATCTATCGACGATAAATTCATAAATACACTTTTGCCAAGTTTCCTCAAAATTGCGTTCAGATTTCAATTGTTTCCCATATTTTTTATACCTGCCGCCACACTGTTGAACCAGGTATTATAACCAGCAAAAAAAGAGCTTTCCAAAAAAGTAGTTTGGATCCCCAATCTGTGATCCGAAGTAGTGCAAACTTGGATCATCTCAATGAATTTTACATTGGGCTTGTCAATAGGACGAAAGTACTCCCTTTTATGGTTCCTTGTTGCATTGCTTTAAAAGTTGTGCCCTGGGAGTTAATTTGAATGAAGAAATTTAAAAAGCGAAAAAAATTTTTTTTTCAACCAATTTTACTTTTTTTCATTCATGTTTTATTACACAATTATTTTCCTATTATCTAATTTTCACCAATTTGAAAAACTTTTTTCGCTCTTACAGGTTGAACTGGGTTTGCTGGCACCATAACAGAAACGCCTTAGCACACTCGCACAAAACGCCATATTGATACATAAGCGTCGAAAGTTCAAATTCAAATGTTTGTGATTATTGATTCGTAATACGACACCAAAAAATAACATTCTAATATGTTCTCGCAGATGTTCTTTTATTAGTATGAACGAAAAAATAAGAAACGCAGGTTCAAAATTCTCCACCAGCGGCAATTTGTTTTTTAATATATTTTTGCTGAAAAAAATTATTTTATTTGTCATGCATCGTTTTTATTTTTTATTTTCGGCATATATTTTCGTTATAAAGTATATTTTTTCCATTAAAAATAAAAAAAAAAATTTAAAAAATTCTCGTTAATTTGCAAAACCTTCTCAAAGAACTTTCCGATGGAGGCGAAAAAGTCAAACGGCACAGCGTTTCAAATCCCAGCGGGGATGAAATTTTATTTTTTTTTAATATTTATTCTTTTTTACTTTTTTTTATTAATTTCTGTTTTTTTTTAGTTTTTATTAGTATTTCTTTTTTTTGTAAAATTTAATTATACAAATATTTGCACTTAAATATAGCCTGATTGCTTCTTTTCTAATTACTTTGTCCACAAGGACTGCATCGGAAGTTAGAAAAAAATTCATTGGGGGATCCTTTTAGAAGAACATTTTTGTTGCACTTGTCCAAAAAGGACTGCATCGGAAAGCTGGAAAAAACTTCATTTGGGGGATCCACGATGCGCTGTAGAAGAAATGTTTGTGGACTTGTCCAAAAAGGACTGCATCGGACGTTGAAAAATACTCAATGGGAAGATTTCTGGAGATGGCTTTAAAAAAATGTTTTGTGGACAACTTTCAATTTTTTTGCTTGGGAGTTAGTGATATGTTTGTAACACCAGAAGTGTAGACGAGATAGACACAGTTGTTGTTCTTTGGCAATAAATGCTCAGGGTGGGTCCCTTGAGTTCGATATAACCATGTCGTTCTCGTCTGTGAACACAATTTTTGATCATCAAGTCTAGGTCGCAATTTAAGCTCAATCGCCTTCCAAATTTTGGCACATGTTCCTAATTGGGTTTCGAAATAGAACCCTGATGATTTTGGAAGAAATCGGCTTCAGACTTTAGATATAGCTTTTTCCCCCATTAATTTTTAAAATATCTTTCGCCAGATATTGCACTTAATATGGACCAGCAGCCAGAGTTTTTATACCGATTTGACTTGAAATTCTTTGCACAAATTAGTACAGTTGGTTATTATAGTCATGCTGTGCCAAATTTGGATTGAAATCGGTTCAGATTTAGACATAGTTTCCACATATATTTTCGCCATTTATTGGGACTTATTATGGCCCCAGAAGCCAGATTTTGGCCCAATTTGGTTGAAATTTTGCCCTAGGAGTACAAATTAGTAATATAGTTCATGTTGCAGCAAAATTTGCATTGAATCGGTTCAGGATTTAGATATAGCTCCCATATATATGTCCTTTTCTGATTTTGTCAACGAATACCAACATTTTCTCCTTTGTAAATCGCCACTGCTTAGTGCGAAAAGTTGTTAAAAAATTACTCTAATTTTCCTAAACTTCTAATACATCAATATATCGAGCGATAAATCATAAATCAACTTTTTTGCGAAGTTTTCTTTAAAATTGCTTCAGATTTAAATGTTTTCCATATTTTTTACTAACATTATGATCCACCCTGTGCATTAAGCCGACTTAAATTTTGAGTCTATAGATTTTGATAGAAGTCTATCAAATTTCTGTCCAGATCGAGTGATATTAAATGTATATATTCGGCGACAAACCTTATATATTTAGCACCCAAACACATTGACGATTGATAATGGTATTGGGAAAATTTAGAATCTACAAAAGTTGAGTGCAGGGTAATAATATAGTCCGGGCCCGCCCGACTTTAGACTTTCCTTACTGTTTTGTTACTAACATAGTGTTTTAAGTCTATACATTATAAATTTTATTCAGATTGCAGTCAGATTTAAAGTATGTATTAGGGACAAAAACTTTTATATATTTAGCACCCAACACATTTGACGGATTTGATATTAGTATCGAAAATGTGGATTTACAAAGTGCGTGCAGGGTATTGTTTTCTATTTATACATTAGCGCATGTTTAACAAACCCTTGTAAAAATTAAAAAACATTTTAAAGTAATTTTTTATTTCTCCTAAAATTATACGTTTCCTCTTACATAAATTTGTATACAATTTTGATTTTTTTCCACACATATAAATATTTTCCCCAATTGATGTCTTTGGAAATAATTTGCCGAAATCTATAAATTTGGGAAAGCTCAGTTCCAGTTCATAGCAAGTTTTAATCTAAGCGGGTATATTTACGACACAACGGACCAAGTTGACCCATATACTATTTGATCTACATATTTGAGGCTCACGAGCTTTCCGATTTAGACTAAGTTGACACTCTGTGGTTATTCCAGTGTGTCTATTCATCATAGCTTACCACGTTAGATATCAGTCTTGCAGTGGTTTCGTTTACTGTGTTCGGTGTCATACATTAATCGGAAGGGTATTATTCAGGGTAAAACAATATCATTTGCATATAATGCGTGGGGAGGGCAGGTTCGGTAGAAAGAATACAAAGATGGAACCCTTATTACAAGGGTTAGCCTATTCATATGGAATTACTGACAGTAAATTTTCATTATGCACTTGTTTACCTGGCAGGAACATTATAAAGTGTTTGACAGATTAACTAGTTGCCTCAATCGTGAGCTTGCTTTACCATAAATAGAGGTTATGTCAATGATTTTTTTTATTGTGGCAAATGTTAACATTATTGGCGAATTAAGTTTAAGGCATTTATAAACACATTTTGCAAAGGCGTTAGTTAAAAGTAGAGAAATGATGAAAAAATTGTACAAAATTCAAATAGCAAGTGCCTTATAATATCATAGCCAATTAAGATATTGTCTGTCACAACATGTATTTGGAATATAAAAATAATAATAATAATAATTCGAAATATTCATTCAACAATTGAATTTAAATCATCGTCTTTAAATTTTGTTGACTTTTCGTATCCTTGACAAAAGAAGTAAAAACGTTTCAACGTTTATTTTTAAAGTCTTTACACCAAAAAATATTTTTCTTGATTCAAATTAATTGATCAATTTAGTTTTTTAATTGAAATGTCTTACAATCCGTAGAAATAGATAGTATTAATTAAAAAAACAAGTAAGTAAAGTAGAAGTCGGGCCGGGGCCGACTATGATCATACCCTAAACCACTATTTACAGGAATTAGTAATCATAAGCATTTGTTGAGGTAAACATTTAGGTCTGGGAGATTAAACAACCGCAGTTGCATATTTAAGAAATTAATGGTACCTGTCTATGGGTGCTTTTTGTTGTCAATCTGACTATCGTCATAGTCAATGTTGCCAACGGAAAATTGTTCGTTTTTATTCGGTTTACCCTCCAAGGACCAAAAAAAGTTCCCTACTTTCCCATACATTCCCAAACCAATTTTCCCTACTATAATTTTTCGTTTAAATTATAAAAAATTTTACAAAACAAAAATGGTTTCTAAGTACTTTATTACTCTAAACATGGAATATGCTAACGGTATATAACTTAGAATATAATTATGTATTAACCACCACGTTGCTACAGTTGGTAAAATTCTACCCATTAGTAATCTTTTTTTGTTTAAATCTTCTATTAAAAAATCAAAAATTTTGGAAAAAAGTTCTATAACAAAATTTTTTGTGAGAAATTTTCATATAGAAATAAAATTTTTGACAATAAGCTTCTATAGAAATAAAAATTTTGAGAAAAAAATTCCACAAAAATGAAATTTGAGAAAATTTTTTATAGAAATATATTTTGAAAAAAAAATTTCTAATAGAAAATACAATTTTTGACAAAATGTTTATAGGAAATAAAATCTGTTGACAAAAATTCTCATACAGCGCAATAAAGTTTACCACACATTTGCTTAAACATCAAGCCTTGACCGCCTTCTAATTTCCTCTCGTAGAGCCACCAAAACTGTAAAAATTATTACAAATTGTGTTGAGTGAAAATGTCCTACATTTGTGCCTACGTGCCCTACAAGACGCTAAATTATTAGAAAAACCCGTACATATAGGGAATTTCCCCTACTTCTAGCAACACTGGCTGTGGTTGATATTGCACACCTAAGGAGTTAGTATTGCCACTAATATTACAAACCATTTATTAAAAAAGAGAAAATCGTTAAATTAGTGTGGGTGGTAATAAATACAAATTTGCTAAAAATCGATTTAAATATTCTTATGTAAAAGCTACCAGTACGTATAACGTACGATCTGCTCAGTACATCAAAATTTGAAATTTGACAGTAACATTTTGGTTAAATAAAATTCTCTCTCTAT
>PGFW01017400.1:16525-28870 GCA_003123925.1 Haematobia irritans | reverse complement strand
TTCGATTTATTCTGAGGGCCTTAGTATATAACTATAGATCCCCAATCACACAAAAATTGTTCCATATCGGTTCCTAATTGTATATAGTCCCCATATAAGGTGACCCCATATATCAATTCTGGATCTATAATTACCCCGCAAAAGTTGATATCGGTTCGTAGTTATTTGGACTAACTTACAATATAGAAAACGATGTTAAGACGCTTTAAGATACCTTGTCATCGGTAAGTCTTTAGTAGAAGTTTCTAAGCAATCCATGGTGATTCAACCGGGAAACTTAGTGGCTTGTATATACTTGTTTTTTAGATATTTTGCTAAAATGTTCTCATGAAAATAAATTTTGCCAAAAGTTTTCTATTGAATAATCGTGTTTTTATGAGATGTAAAAATTTTGAAAAAATATGCTATAGAAAATTTTTATTGGAATTAAATTGTTCGCAATAGGGAATAGAAATGTTGCAGAGCATGTTGTTCTTTTTATAGGGAAATACATTTTTTTGAAAGTTTTCTATAGAACAAATTTGGAAAAACTTCTAATTGTGAATATAAAATTATGCAATATATTATATATTTTGATTTTTAACAAAATTTAAAAATAAAATACATTTTCTTAAGTATTTTTTAAAGAAATAAAATTTGGCAAAATTTGTCTATACAAATAGAAATTTTTGAGAAAAAAAATTCTATAGAAAATAAAATGTATGACAAACATTTTCTATATTTTCTATACAATGAAGAAATTATATTTAAAAATTTTTTAATAAAGAAATAAAATTATGAAAAAATTTTCTAATATTGAAAAAAAAAAAATACAATTCTAAAATTCTCTATCGGCTCACATGCTAATATATGTTCTTAAGCACTTAAATTATAGAGCCCAAGATCAGGTTTTCAATGAATGTTGCAGACACTTACTATTTACTCTTTGTTTCATTGGAACTGAAAAAAGCATACGATAAATTCTACTGTAACATTTTGTCGCATGCGCATGGATTGTGAATGCAAGGAATATGTCCAGCATGTGTGTACTGTATGTTGTCGTTATGCCGTCTATGCTCGTTTTGATCTGTATTCGGGCTATTTTTTGTTTATATTCCGTTTGCTCCGTCATCTGTTTGCGGCTGGATGATCTTTTGATTTTTATTGCTAACTTGATTTTATATATATTTAACTTTTAGTCTGAGCCTTCAATTCTGAGAGTTCTCCCCCGGCTGCTTGTGTTTGATGCAATTTTTAAATTAAAACCTTTTAATGGCATGTTACTTTGTCTGCTTTTAATGCCATATCTGTGTTAAGGTTCATCATCATCATTATCAATTTCGGTCTGAAACAGCATTGCTTGCATTGTACGTTGGTCTTTTGGTTTTTGGTCTTCCGTGCAGCTGCATTGGCATCACAGACATCAACCTGGTCTGTAGAGAGATTGATGGTTGCAGTCTATCCTGACTTCTGCCGATCAATCTTGGAATTGTTTTTTTTTTTAATTATTTCTACCAAAAGTAATTTAAGATTCCGCTTTTCATTGAAAACAAGATCTTGTCGGTGTTGTTTTGTATTTAATTGAAAGATATGAGATTTTGGTTGAAATTGACTTCAAATTGAAGACATGATGAATGATGATCAAACATATGGCAATGACTTTGATTTGCTATACTTTTGGATAAAGTAAACCCATAAAACATGTATCGCTATTTGCTAAAGAAATCCCTGGGGAATCTTATCTGTAATAGAATTTTTCTTAACATAAACTTGAAAGTGAAAGATAAGCACTGGTTAACTTTAGAAGTTAATTTCATTGTAATTGAATTCTAAGATTAGGTAGACCAAATGTGCTTCTTATCCACATGTGATGTAATTTCTATAGCAGTGAGGAGAGCTGTAACTTATTTCAAAAGAATTCGCTGGCTATATCAACAATCCCTATTGAACATAAAATGTCGATTAGGAACGTATGTAGACAGAATGACTTTCTTTTGATCCCAGTCTAAATACTAGAATTTGCTTCAATAGATAATAACTTAGCGAATTCCGGTTTACTTTGAAATCTTGAGAATTTTTAGATGTTTCTACAGATATTGAAGACATCTGAGATCCTTAACAAATATTGTAATTGACAATTTTTATTTAGCGCTTTTCGTCTATATACAAATTTTAAGAAAATATATCTTTAAAGTCATTCCTTCATTTGTGTGATGTGAATTATTTCAAGGAGGAAATGTCAAGCAAAACAATTTACTTTTTCTATTAATTGTCAAGTAAATCGAGTGAAACTAGGAAAGTTGGTATCATGATTTGAACGTTTTTTGAAATAGAATGAGAAAAAGAAAAGATTGGAAAAATTATCGAAGAATTATAATCCCGCCAAATATTAAGGGCTAATAAGTGGTGGCAGGTCCTAGGAAAAAGTTGTGAAATATCAATCCCACAGAAAGTCCTCTGGATGGGTGATGGAAAATGGTCTAGAAGTATATCCTCAATAAAGGCAAAAACTAGTTTATCAGACAATATGAAAACAAATTTTCTTAGATTTCTTGGAGTTATATTAGCCAGTAAAGACTAAAATTTAAGCTCTATAATTAAAGAAAAGATCAAGGAAAGCCTGCAGTGGCTGTCTCTCGTGGCAAACATGCAATAACTATAAACAATGGATTTAAATCCAAAAATTTGAGGCAATGCTTTAAACGGCAGTGGCTCAACTGTAATCCTATATAATGTACCAGAACTTCATGAATATATGCATCTCCCGCTCATCTCGGGAGAATCCAAAAAATATTGCATGAACGTCTTAAGTACTCAGATTAAGAGTAAAAAATTCGACAATTCCAACCTCTTTCTAAATATGGAGAGAAAAAAATCGATTTTCAACTTTGATATATGTATCTCAGAAAGTACTCAAAATATCCAAACTATTTTTCTTTTTCTGCCTCGGATTATAAGCAACAATTTCTCACAATTTTGATATATGATCGATATTACTTATATTGCTTGGATTTAAAAATCCGAATTTTTTATTAAGAAGTATATTTTCGCCAATTTTTTTCTCAGTGTGGAGGCATATTCCCAATTTTCCAGAATAATGATTTCCTTAAAAACCAAAAGAAACAAGTATGTAAAGCCGTAAGTTCGGCCAGGCCGAAGCTTAATTACCCTCCACGCATGGGTTGCGTAAAACTTCCTATTGAAGACTGTCATCCCCAAATCGAATTAACTTCCTAACACCGTCTTCTAAAATTGAAGCGTAAGTCCATACGTAGTATATATTAAACTAAAAAAAGACGATTGGAACTAACGTATATAATTAAGTTTTGACAAATTTCTTAGTATAGAAAATAAAAATTTTGACAAAAAATATTTTGACAGCATTGTTCTATAGAAATAAAATTTTGACAAAAAATTTTCAATGGAAATAAAATTTGGCAAAAATTGTTTATAGAAATTAAATATTTTGACAAAAATTTTTATAGAAATAAAAATTTTTAAAAAAAATTTTCTATGAGACAAATGTTGACAAATTTTATATAGATAATAACATTTTGACAAAATTTTCTATATGAAAAGAATTTTGATAAAATATTCTATAGAAATACAATTTTTGACAAAATTTGCTTTAGAACAAAAATTTTGACAACATTTTCTTTAGAAATAAAATTTTGACAAAAAATTTTCTATATGGAAATAATATTTTTGGACCAAGAATTTTATAATAGAATAATTTTTGAGAACATTTTGTATAGTTATAAATATTTTGACTACATGAATTTCCCATAGAAAAATATTATTTTGACGAAAATTTTTCTATAGAAATAAAATTTGACGAAAATTTTCTATATGAAAAAAGTTTTTGACAAAATTTCATATGGAAATAAAATTTTGAAAAAAATTTTACTATAGATATATAAGTTTTGAAAAATTTACTATAATGAAATAAAATTTTGGAACAACATATTTTGTATAGAAAATAAAAATTTTGAAGCAAAATTTTATATATGAAATAAAATTTTGACAACATTTTGTATTTAGTAAATAAAATTTGACAACAATTTTCTATAGAAATGAAATTTGAAAAAATTGTGTATAGTAATAACATATTTGACAAAAAATTTGTAAACTAATAAAATTTTTAAAAATTTCTATAGTAATAAATTTACAAAATTGTTCTATTAGAAATAAAATTTTGGTAGATTATTTTGGGGATCGGCTATAGTAATATAACTTGTAGACCGATATGGACATTTTGGGGCAATGGTTGTTAGAGGTCCCACTTACCAAATTTTAAACCCGGGGAAGCGGTTTTATATGGGCTAATATATAATTATGGACGCGATATTGGACGGCGAATTTTTTGCATGGCTTGTTAAAGACGGCATATACTTTACCAGCAATGTAAACGCAAATTTTCAGCGCGATCGGATGAAATTTGCTTCTCCATTAGAGGCTTCGCGCAAGCCAAATCTGGGATGCGTTTTATATGGGGGCCTAATATATAATTATGCACCGATAATGGACCAATTTGGCATGATTGTTAAAGGACCATATACTTACACAATGTAACCAAATTCAGCCCGGATTCGGAATGAAAATTTGGCTTATCTTAGAGCCTCCGCAAAGCACAAATCTGGGGATCGGTTTAATATGGAGCTATATATAATTATGGACGCGATGTGGAACGCAAAGTTTTGCACAGTCTGTTAGAAGACCATATAAAACCACAATGTACCAAATTTCAAACCGGATTGGGTGAAGTTTGCTCCCCATGAGGCTCTCGCAAACACAAATCTGAGCGTCTGGTTTATATGGGGGCTATTACGTAAAAGTGGTCCGATCATGGCCCATTTTTAAATTACCGATCCGACCTACATCAATAACCTTCCTATGCAAAAAATTCACAAAATTATTCTATAGAAATAAAATTTTGGTAGCATGATTTTTTTGGCTCGAATGGCAACCCATGATTATAAACCGATATGGAATCAATTTTGTGTGATTGGGTATCGTTATGATGGCTATATATAACTATTAGACCGATTATGGACCAATTTTGGCATGGTTATTAGACGGCCATAATACTAACCCATTCGTTCCAATTACAACCGGATCGAATGAATTTTGCTTCTCGGAAGAGGCTACCAGACAAATCTGGGGACGTTTAATATGGGGCTATATATAATTATGGACCGATATGGACCAATTTTTGCATATTTGTTAGAGACCATTCGAAAAATTTCACCGGATCGTATGAATATTTATCTCTCCAAAAGGCTACACGGAGGTCAAATCTGGGATCGGTTTACTATGGGCTATATATATCTATGCGATGTCGGAACGCAATTTTTGCATCGTTGTTAAGACCATCATACATTCACCATGTACCGATTTCAGCCGGATCGTAATGAAATATTGCTTCTCTTAGGAGGCTTCCAAAGCCAAATTGGGGATCGCTTTATTTATGGGGGTATGTAATAATTATGGACCGATGTGGACCAATTTTTGGCATGTTGTTAGAAACCATGAATATAGCACCATATGTACGCCAAATTTCAGCCGGATCGGATGATAAATTGCTTTCTCTTAAGAGGCCCGCAAGTCCAAGATCTGGGGAGTCGGTTTGATATGGGAGGACTATATATAATTATGGACGCGGATTTGACGATTTGGACCAATTTTTGCATGGTTTGTGAGAGACCAGTAATACCAAACACAGAAATCACCAAATTTCAACCGGATCGGAAATGAGGCTCCGCATGCCAGCCAAAAAATTTTTACAAAAATTTTTTATAGAAATAAAAATTTTTGAAAAATTTTATATAGAAATAAAATTTTTACAAAAATTTTTATAGAAATAAATTTTTACAAAATTTTTTATAAAGAAAATAAAAATTTTTTGACAAATTCCTATAGAAATAAATTTTGACAAAATTTTCTATAGAAATAAAATTTCACGAAATTGTACTAATAGAAATAAAAATTTTGAAAAATTTGCTATAGAATAAAATTTTGACAAATTTTAATATAGAATTTTATATAGAAATAAAAATTTTTACAAAATTTTAATATAGAAATAAAATTTTGACAACATTTTGTAATAGTAATAAAATTTTTGAAACAATTTTCTATAGAAATAAAATTTGGACAACATTTCGTATAGTAATTAACATTTTGAGAAATATTTGTATCGTAAATAAAATTTTGACAAATTGTCCTATAGTAATAAAATTTTGGACAAAGTTTTTCTATAGAAAATCATTTTGGTAAAGATTTATTTTTGGGAATCGCCTTATATAGTAACTATAACCGATATGGACGCAATTTCTGGCATGGTTGATTAGCAGCCATATACAGCGCAATGTACGCAAAGTTCACCACTTGCCAACATCTCAACCGGATCGATGGATTTTGCTCCTACAAGTGCTCCGGAGGTCAAAATCTGGGGAATCGGTTTTTATATGGGGGCTATATATAATTATGGACGACGATTTGGACAATTTCTTGCGTGGTTATAGAGAGACCATATACTAAACACCATGTACCAAATTTCAACCGGAAATCGGATGAAATTTTGCTCCTCATGAGGCATCCGCAAATCCAGATCTGAGCGTCGTTTATAATGGGGGCCCCTTACGTAAAAACGTGATCCGATACGGGCCCATTTTCCAATACCATCCGACCTACCATCAATAATAACTACTATGCGCCAAGTTTCGAAGCGATAGCTTGTTTCGTTCGGAAGTTAGCGTGATTGGTAAAAAGAGGGAACGAAATCCGGACATGCTTAGATCTGACTCAGAATTTCCAGCGGACCGATCCACAATATGTTTATACTTTATGGGGTTAGTGCAATACTTTGATGTTTAACAAACGGAATGACAAATTAATATACCCCAATTTCCTATGGTGTTAGGTATAAAATTAAAGGCATCAATTAAATTTTTTAATTAGATCAATTAATTTTTTTGATTGACTGCGGTGAATTGATACTATAATTTCAGTGAATTTGAAGACATTTCAATTAAACTTAATTGGATCATTAATGTTCGTGATTGAATCAAAACCTGATTTTTTGTTTTGTGTATCAGACGTGTGGTTTAGAAATGAATAGCCAATCTGAATTTGTTTTGCAATTGGCATACCAATTTACAACTGTAATATAGGCAATAAACTTTCAAATTATATCGATGAAAATTTAAAAGTCCCGTCGATCACTATGTCCACGACTTCTATTGCTGTCTGTCCCCAGCTACGCTACTGGGCCTATGTGATCCAGCGGATCTGAATTCGATCTTTTAAGAAACGGAAATGGAAATTTTAATAACAGGCAGTTATGGCAAGGCACATATAACTTAGGAGCATTCATAAGTCATGTTACCTTGCAAGAAAAGTTTATATGTTTATAAACTTTTTTAAATCCGCCCATTTGAAACAAATGCTCTAAGAATATTTAATAAGAATAGTCCCAAAATAATGAAACAATTTTGTTTTCATTTTGTTGAACAATGGAATTTTAATAGATGGTGGCCATAGCTCAAATGAACATTCGATAATATATTCTCACACCTAATTTAAAATTTGTTTTTTTTCCGCTTCTTTCAATGTGGTGGAAGCATGTTTCAGGTTTAAAAGAAAAATATTTTTTGCATATACGGTGTTTAAAAAAATTCAATACCTAGTAAATTATAAACATACACCGTCGCCTTCCCTAAAACGTGTTGCCGACAATTCTTGAAATTTGAAAATACACCGGCTTCAAGGCAATTACAAAATTTTTCTCAAATAAAAAAAACAGAAGGAAGTATACCCCCCGAACCCTCTTTGTGAAAATACCCGATATACAAAAGCATTCTGCGATGCTTGCTTAGCTATTTAACACAAATAATCCAATAGCAACAACCACAATTACAAAGAGAAGCAAAACGCATAGCGTTAGAAAATAAATGAATTTTGCGTCGTACGGCTTATAATTAGGAGCAACGCAACACAAAAAACTACAGAACATCAAATGGTTGGAAATAGATACGACGGCATCCAACGAATTTGAGAAAATTTAATTAAATTTAATGATCGTTAATTATTCAAGTATGTGTTTGAACGAAACCCAGCCTACTCCTGGCCAACTATTATGAAATAAAAATGTTTGGAAACCTAAGGCAACGATCAATTACCGAAATTTGACGGCGATCATCCCAATCCACTCTTAAACACAGCACAGCATAATTTAAAAAATAACGCAAAAAACAGTAAAACAAAGGAAAGACGAAAATGATAACACATAAGACCATGAAATAAAACTTCCGATATTTGAATAATTAATGGTGATAGTAAATAAAAAATATTATCGAAATAAATGCCCAAAAAGGTTTTCGTAAAAGTGTAACACACAGTTTGTAAGAGTCTACTCCGTTATAGGTTAAAATAACCCTAGAAAAATTCCCACATCCTTTTAAAGGGAATTCATGAGAATTCACTAGCTTAATTGGGTTTTCATTTCGATTAGTAAAGGTAAAATTATGGTAAATTTGCATTACTTTGTAGTGTTACCTTGGCTAATTTCAATTCTAAATAGGAAGTAAAATATTCGTGTGGGGCAGAATGTTTAACAAAAATCCATGGAGAATCATTGCTAGTTTAGAATTTTCTCCCACATATTGAAGATCTTCGGCTCAAAATTGTTCAAATTGAAAATTTTGGTGTGATTAATAAAATTATACATTACCTAATGTGTAGAGAAATTTAATGATGATAGGATGAACAATGCCATGATGACTTTTGGTAGTATATAATCACGACGCTTAGGCACAGCGTCGGCAACGCAAATTTGCCATTGTCCCTGTGAAACTAGAGTAAATTTTATATCGCAGAAAAAATATTTAAGTCATGATGAAATTCAGAAAGTAGATCTAGCTATATCCGTCTTCTGAAATCAAGCTTGACTGAATGAATATATTATCGGCTTTAAAAACACCAAAAAATGTGAAACCCTATAATTTCACTAAAGCCGATTTAATTCTAATTTAAGTTCATAGAAATTATTATGTTTTAAGAAAGTCTTCGGCATGATTTATTAATTAATACCCCTAAAACGCACAGTAAGTGGTCAGGGTAATAATAAAGTTTGATCGGCCCAAAAATGTGCCCTACCAGAAAATATTGATTATATGACGGCCATAAAATTATCTACCGATCGACTCAGAATCAACTCGCTGAGTCGATCTGGCAGCTTGGTGTCCGTCCGTCTATCCATGTATTTGTTGTTCAAAACAGATTTTGCCCGGTCGCAATTATTAACCGATTTTGATGAAATTTTGGTACAGGAGATTTTTTGGGCAACAAGGCCGAACGCTATTTTGATTTGGAAGAAATCGATCAAAATTTTAGATATAGCTCCCATATATATGTTTTGCCCGATTTCGACAAGGATGGGGTCACGTTGCGCGTTTTTTCAAACGGATCGTCACCAAAATTTGGCAAAAAAAGGTAATCTTTTCCATCGCCCTTCAAGTCAGCAAAATTTAATCCAAATCGGTGTCAGAATTTAGATATAGCTCTCATATATATGTAATCGCCCGATTTCTCGCCAAATTTGGCCACAAAAACCTTTATTTATCAACGAATCTTACTCAAAGTTGCTAAAGATGTTATGTCTTCTAATAGCACTAACTATATGTGCAAAAAATCATCGAAATCGTTCAGATTTAGATATTTTAAGCTCGCCATATACTATGTATAGCCCGATTTTCCCAAATGTGGCCATAGAACCTTATTTATTAACCCAATGGTACTCAAATTTAAAATTTTTGATGTACTAAGCCGAATCGTATTTATACGTATTTTTATTATCTGTGGAAGTTTTTCTGCAAACTTTTATTTCTATATGAATTTAATTGTGCGAATTGTTTTTTCTATAGAAAATTTTCTCACAAAAATTTGTTTATAGAAACTTTTTCACAAAATTTTTATTTTTATAGAGATTTTAACAAAAAAAAAAAAAATAGCTTATTTTGGGTAGAAATTCTACCAACTGTGGGCAAGCCGTGGTGGTAATTCCCAAATTTTATTCTAAAGTTATATACGGTTGCATATTCAATGTTTTTCAATAATAAATTACTTAGAACACATTTTTTTTTGTAACATTTTTAAATTTAACGTAAAATATAGTAGGGAAAAATTGCTTTGGGAATGTAGGGAACTTTTTTTTTGTCCCTTGTAGGGTAAACCGAACATTTTCACCTGGTAAATTGACTATGAGCTATAGTCAGATTGACACAAAGAAGCCCATAACATGTACACCTTAATTTTCTTAATATGCACTATGTGCGGTTTTAATCTTCCAAGACCTATATAGTTACCTCACAAATGGCTTATGATTACTAATTTTATAATGGTGTTTAGGGTATGATATAGTCGCCCCGAGCCCCGACTTTCCACTTTACTTACTTGTTTTTTAACAGTACGATTAGTTAAATTAACTTAAATACAGAGAAAAATAAATTGCACACAAATGAAGCATAAAAAGATAAACTAAATTCGTGTCTCCCACAAAATAGAAGCAGAATTTACTTAAAAATTTGTAAAATTTTACCAATAATTCGCCCATCTTAAGAGACATTAGTATGACACAGTTCTTGGGCAAATTTTTGAAAGCTCCAATTTGTTGCATTCAAAATAGTAATTTTTTTCTAATAAAATTTTCTTTAACTTTGTCGAAAATCAATGTACTTATTTTTGGTGAAATCGGCGTGACATCTGCGTTTCTTAATATAAATTTTATTCAAAGTGTTCTAAAAAGTACTAAATATTCTTCTCTGGTGGGTTCCCTGTTTTTTTCAGTGTAGTACAGCCCCCATTGTGACCTCCTGAGCCTCCTAGAGAAGGATATTTTCCTCGCGATTCGGTCGAACGTGGCTTCAGTTATAATGCCTCTACTAACCATGCACAAAATTAGTCGCCATAAATCGATACGGTCAATAATTTATACAGTGCATAACCATAAAGTATTGGCCGACAGCAACACTTGGCTTGCCGGAGCCTGTAAAAGAGTAGCATATTTCATGTTCATGCGCCGATCTGGTTGAAATTTTAGTAGCATGCTGTAAAGTATGTGGTCCCTAACAACGCATGCAAAAAATTGGTCCATATCAGTCTATAATTATAATATAAGGCCCCCATATAAACGCGACTCCTATGATTTGACCTCCGGAACAGGGCTGGCCAATTTTGCCGATTTATCGGTTTTTGATGTTTTTTCTCAAAAAAATAGCAAATGTCGATTTTCCGACCATTTCCCAAAAAAATGACGATATTAGCTCCGTTTACAACGTTTAAAGCCAGAAAAAGAGTGTTGCCTGTAATTTCATAACATGTAAGGGGCTTATACTTAATTTGACAATCTACAAGTAATTTGTTGTCCGTGCCACTACGTGCCAAAAATAATCCACCAAAAAATTGAAGAAAAAATTTAACCGAAAATCTGCAATAATTAAAACAATTTATTTTGAAGTTGTTTGATCAAAATTTTTGTGGTTAGTATATAAAAAAATATTGTGTTATTTCGAAAAGAAATGTTTTATATTGAATTTATAGAAAATTTTTGTTAACTTTTTATTAACTAACAGATAAAAAAAAAATTATGCAAAATATGTTTTATTTCTATAGAAAATTTCGTCAAGTATGTTTATATTCTATGGAAATTTTTGTCAAAATTGTATTCTCTATGAGAAAATTGTAATCGCAAATTTTATTACTATAAGAAAATTTTGTCAAATTTTATTTCTGTAGAAAATTTATCAAAATTATTTCTAATAGAAAATTTTGTCAAAAATTTATTTAATAAACTGATAAAATATTTTAAGATGTCAACATTTTATTTCTATAGAAAATGTATTTTTCAGAAATTTCCAAAAATTTATTTCATATAAGAAAAAATGTTTGTCAAATTTTATATTCATATAGGAAATTTGTTAAAAATTTTATTTCTAAGAAAAACATTTGTTTGGTCAAAAGAAATTTAGTAAAAAAATTCTATAGAAAATTTGTAAAATTTTTTTTGGTAGAGAAATTTTAATCAAATTTATTGTCTTTATAGAAATTTTTTTATCAATTTATTTTCTATAGAAAATTTTGTGTAACGTTTGTATTTTAATAGAAAATATTTGCAAAAATTACATTATTTTACGAAAAATTTTGAATTATATTCTACTGAGAACAATTTGTCGAAAATTTATATTCGCTAATAGAAAATTTGTGGTCAAAATTTTATTTCATAGAATAAATTTTATTCCTAAAAATCTTGTCATTTTGTTCTATAAAATTTTGTCATAAATTATATAAGAAATAAAGTTTTTTTGTTCGCTT
>PGFW01017400.1:0-10275 GCA_003123925.1 Haematobia irritans | reverse complement strand
ATGCCACATTCAAGTGTTTCATTTAAAATAACTATTTTTTAAAAATTTAGATTACGAACATTTTTGATAATTTCTTAACAACGTTATGACATGTGGTAAAAAACAAGACTAAACTCAAACCCAAAAAAAATCCGGTTAAATGCCAATTTATTAAATTGCTCAACACCTCTAATGGAGCCAAAACAATGGGGGAAGACAGCTTAAGAAAAAACCATAGCTCCTAAAAATACCCCTCCTTTATGAAAATACCTTAAAGGGTCTTATATAGACACTGCTAAAACATTTTCTTAGACCACGTACTATAAGAATCGTAAATGACGTTTCCATAAAAGCGCTGTATTTAATATACACGCCCGTCATTTTATTGCTGAACGTGAGAAAATGAACATTGCATAAGAGGTAATAATAAACCGAACAATCACAGTGCAAACAATAGTCTGTACACCCTTTACGTGATTATTAACCTACAGACTGACTTGCACATTCAACCAACTTTCCAGTTAAAACCAACAACATGAAAACCAATAATGACAAAGAAATCAATAAAACTTTGACCATCCAACCCAAACAATTATAGGCATTATCGTATACGTTAGCTACATATCAGAACACGATCAAAAAAGGAACGGCCCCGAACATAACCCAAAATGAAGAAATCAAAACTGTCAAAATTTTACTAAGAGAAAATGGTCAAAATTTTATTTCTATAGAAAATTTTTGTTCAAAATTTTGTTTCTAAAGAAAATTTTGTCAAAGTCGATGATTTTTGAGAGTTTGGCCAAAGGCAAAAGAGATATGCTTGCAAAATTTGTTTAGGCATTAGCCGACTATCAAACCTTTTTGCGGAAGGTTCAGGTGCAGTGGCCTTTTGGGTTGAGTTGAATTACCCGGAATTTATTTCTTGATAAATTGGTTGATAAGTTTTGCTGCAAGTAGAGTGATTGCTGATTGAGGAATGTGGTAATTTTTCCGAAAACAGCTGTATATCAACCATCTTGCAGTCTATAGGGATTTGCCAAATAAATTTGACAAGCCATACTTTTCCTCTGTTGGTTAAGCTTACACTTCTAGTTTAGTCAATATGCATTTGGCTTTAGAAGCTGAGTGGGTGCATCAAAAACAACAATAAATATTATTTGTATATATAAATTTTTTCAACATTTTGTTTCTATAGACAATTTTGTCAAAATTTTATTTCAATAGATAATTCTGTAAAATTTTATTTGTATTAAAAAATTTAGCTAAAAATTTTATTTCTATACGAAATTTTTGTTCAAAAATTTTCTTTCTTATAGAAAATTTCGTCAAAGTTTAATTTCTATTTAGCAAATTTCTGCCACAATTTTGTCAAAATTTTATTTCATTATAAGAAAATTTTTGCCAAAATTTTATTTCAATAGATAATTCTTGGTTAAAATTTTTATTTTTTTAGAAAATTGTGACAAAATTTTATTTCTATAGAAGATTTTAATCAAGATTTTATTTAAAGAAAAAGCTTTTCTCAAAATTTTATTTCTATAGAAAATTTTGTCATAAAATTTTATTTCTAAAGAAAGATTTTGTCAAAAATTTTTTATTTCTATAAAAAAATTTTTTTTGTCAAAATTTTTATTTCTATTTGAATATTTTGATCAAAATTTTATTTCTATAGAAATTTTGTCAAAATATTCTTATTCTTTATAAGCAATTATTTTTCTTTGTGCCAGAAATTTTTGTCAAAAAATTTATTTTCACAAATGGATAATTTCTGTTAAAAATTTTTATTTTTTATAAAAAATTTAGTAATTTATTTCTATAGAATATTTTATCAAAATTTTATTTCTAGCAAATTTTGTCAAAATTTTTATTTCTATAGATATTTTGTCAAAATTTTATTTTATAGAAAATTTTTCGTCAAAATCTTCTTTCTATTAGAAAAATTTTTGCTAAAATTTCATTTCAAAATTAGGACATTTTGTCAAAAAAATGTATTTTCAACAGATAATTCTAGCTTAAAATTTATTGTTTATGGAAAATTTTGTCAAAATTTTATTTCTTATAGAAGATTTTCTCAAAAATTTTATTTCTATAGACAAGTTTGACCAAAATACTTCTTTCTATAGAATATTTGCTTTGTACAGAAGTTTTTGTCAAAAATTTATTTCAATTGCTAATTCTGTTAATTTTTTTATAACAAATTTAGTAAAAATTTTATTTTTGTAGAAGATTTTATCAAAATTTTATTTCTAAAGAAAATTTTGTTAATTTTTTTTTCTATTTCCGACAAAAATTTAATATTCCATAGAAAATTTTGCAAATTTTATTTTTAATAGAACATTTTGTCAAATTTTATTTCTATAGAAAATTTTGTCAAAATTTTATTTCTAATAGAAAATTTTGTCAAAAATTTATTTCTATAAGAAAATTTTGATCAAAATTTTATTTCTATGGAAAAGTTTGTAAAAATTTATTTCCTTATAAAGTCAATCTTCATAAAATTTTTTGTACAAAATTTTTGTATTTATTTCATAATATGTTAAAATTTATTTTGTTCAAAATATAAATTTTATTTCTATAGAAAATTTACAAATTTATTCTGTTTTTGTTCCCCAAAAATTTATTTCATAGCGAATTTTGTCAAAAATTTTAATTTCTATAGAGAAATTTTTATCAAAATGTTATTTCTCTTATAGAAAATTTTGTACAAATTTTATTTCTATTAGAAAATTTTTGTCAAAACTTTGTATTCTATAGAAAATTTTAGTCAAAATTTTATTTCTATAAAAATTTTGCATAATTTTAAGATTTCATTATATTGTAATAGAAATTTTGTCAAAGATTTTATTTCTAATAGAAAAATTTTGTCAAAATTTTATTTCTATAAAAATTTTGTCAAATGTTTATATTTTCTATAGATTATTTTGTCAACATTTTTATTTCTATGAAAATTTTTCCAAAAGTTTTTTTTCTTATGGTAGATATTTTATCAAAATTTTGTTCTCTAATACAAAATTTTGTCAAAATTTTATTTGTATATTTGTATTTAAAATTTTCCAAAATTTTATTTTAATTGAAAATTTTTTGTTAAGCATTTTATTTCCATAGAAAATTTTGTAAAAACTGTGTACGTATTTCATAATTACAAACTTTTGTGGAAAATATTTCTTTCTATAGAATATTTTTCCCAAAATTTTTATTGTACAGGAAATTTTTGTCAAATAATTTATTTCAATAGGCTACTTCTGTTAAAAATTTTATTTTTTTTTTAGAAAAAATTGTGTCAAAATTTTATTTCTATAGAACGATTTTTTTCAAAATTTTATTTCTATAGAAAATTTTCTCAAAATTTTATTTCTATAGAAAATTTTTTCAAAATTTTATTTCGATAGAAAATTTTGTCAAAATTTTATTTCTATAGAAAATTTTGTCAAAATTTTATTTCTATAGAAAATTTTGTCAAAAATTTTTATTTCGATAGAAAAATTTTGTCCAAAGTTTTATTTTCAATAGAAAATTTTGTCAAAAATTTTTATTTCTTATAGAAAATTTTGTCCAAAAATTTATTTCCATAGAAATTTTCTCAAAATTTTATTTCTATATGAAAATTTTCTCAAATATTTTATTTCTCATAGAAATTTTTGTCCAAAATTTTATTTCTATAGAAAATTTTGTAAACATTTTATATTCAATACGAAATTTTGTCAAAAAATTTATTATCCATAGAAAATTTAGTAAAAATTTTATTTGTATACAAACTTTCGCTCAAAATATTCTTTCTATAGCATATTTTCTCAAGATTTATTTGTACAGAAAATTTTTATCAAAAAAATTATTTCAATAGGATACTTCTGTTAAAATTATTTTTTTAGAAAATTGTTGTCAAAATTTTTATTTCTATAGTAAGATTTATCAAGATTTTTATTTTTTAAAGAAAAATTTTGTCAAAATTTTACTATTTCTATAAAAAATTTAAGTTAAAAATTGTATTTCTATAGAAGATTTTTATTAAAAATTTTATTCTAAAGAAAATTTTGTCCAAATTTTAGTTTTAAGAATATTTTGTCAAAATTTTTTATTTTCCTATAGAAAATTTCCTCAAAATTATATTTTCTATAGAAAATTTTGACAAAATTTTTATTTTCTACAAAAAATTTTGTTCAAAAATTTTTATTTCCAAAGGAATTTGTCAAATTTTATTTCTATTAGAAAAATTTCCTCAAAAGTTATATTTCTATTTTAGAAAATTTTGACAAAATTTTATTACTATAGAACATTTTCTCAAGAGTTTTTTGTTCTGTGGTAGATTTTTATTCAAAATGTATTTCAATACGAAAGTTTGTTAAAATTTTATTTCTATTAGAAATTTTATCAAAATTTTATTTCCATAACAATTTTGTCAAAATATTCTTTCTACAGAAATATCTTTTTCAAAATGTTACTTTGTACAGAAAATTTTTGTCAAAAAGTTTATTTTTATTTAGAAAAATTTATGTCAAAATCTTGTTTATTATAAGAGTTTTTATAAAAAATTTATTTCTATAGAAAATTTGACAAAATTTTATCTATTAGGAAGTTTTTATAAAATTTTTATTTCTATAGAACATTTTTGTTTAAAATTTATTTCAATAGGAAAATTTTGTGAAAATTTTATTTTTATAGACAGTTTTATCAAAATTTTATATCTAAAGAAAATGTTGTCAAAATTTTATTTATAAAACAAATTTTGTCAAAATGTTATTTTGTCAAGATTTTATTTCTATGGAAGATTTTCTCAAAAGATTTTTTGTTTTTTTAAAATTCTCAAAATTATTATTTCGTTCGTTTTTTCGCAAAATCTTATTTCTATTAGAAAAAATTTCTTCACAAATTTTATTTTCTATGAACATTTTTCTTAAAATTGGTATACCTATTAAAAATTTTCTTCAATATTATATTTTTATAGAAAATTTTTGTCAAAATCTTATTTTCTATAGAAAAATTTTTATCAACATTTTATTTCTACGTTTTTACAAAATCTACCAAACCATCATGAATTATTTACCTATTCTGCCAAACAGCTAAAAAGATTTAGAAAATCCTAATTAAAACAATATTACAAACCGCTGGACATCACACCAATATCACAAAAAATAAGCTAAATACCCTACGGGAAATGGGATCAACCCCAGGGACTGGTTACAGGGTTAGTTCCCCTGGTGGGTGGTAGTAGGACCAGGTCACAGTTCTGACCCAAGCATATGGAATGCGACTCGGTCACTTTTAGATATGGGTTTGTCATTTTGGCTGGGAAAGGAAAAAAAAAAAAAAAAAAAAAAAAAAAAAAAAAAATTTTTACCCCCACTTTAGGGACGACGACTTTGACATCTCTCTTCTTTTTAAAAAACCATAGCTCCTAAAATACCCTCTCTTATGAAAATACCTAAAGGTCTTATAATAGACACTGTAAAACATTTTCTTAGACCACGTACTATAAGATCGTAATACGTTTCCATAAAAGCTGTATTTAATATACGTCATTTATTCTGAACGTAGAAAAGAGAACATTGGCTATAATGTGTAATAATAATGTACTCGAACTAACTTACAGGTGTCCTTTAAACAATAGTCTGCCATCAGCCTTTTACTCTTGTTGATTATTACACCTACAGCTGTTTTACTTCAGCACCATTCAACCATACTCCAGTTATATAACCAGCAATCATTGAAAACCTTTAAAAGTAATCAAAGATAATCAAAAGGACCTTGTTTGACCATTTCCAATGCCAAAGTCATTATAGGCATTATCGTATACGTTAGTGCTTACAGTGGATCAGAAACGATCAAAAAGAACGTGCCGAAACATTATCTACCAAAATTTGAAGGAAAATTTTTCTATTAGAAACTTTTGTCAAAATTTTATTTCCTTATTAGATAAATTTTGTCAAAATTTTATTTCTATAGAAAATTTTTGTCAAAATTTATGTTTCTAAAGAAAACGTTGTTGTCAATCGATGATTTGAGTTTGGCAAAGGAAAAGAGATATGCTTGCAAATTTGTTTAGCATTAGCCGACTATCAAACCTTTTTGGCGGACAGGTTCAGGGGTGCAGTGCACTTTGGGTTGAGTGAATTACCCGGAATTTATTCTGCAATAAGTTGGTTGTAGTTTTGCTGCAAGTAGAAGGGATGCTGATGAGGAATGTTGGTAATTCCGAAACAGCATGTATATCCAACATTCTTGCAGTCTATAGGCTTTTGCCCCAAATAAATTTGACAAGCATATCTTTTCCTCTGTTGCGTTAAGCTACCTTGGTAGTTTAGCAATGGCATGCTTAAGATGATTGATCAAAACAACAATAAATATTATTTGTATATTAAATTTTTTCAACATTTTTTCTATGACAATTTTGGTCAAAATTTTATTTCAATAGATAATTCTGTTAAAATTTTATTGTAATAAAAAATTTAGTAAAAATTTATAGTTTCTATCAGAAAATTTTGTCAAAATTTTCTTTCTATAAGAAATTTCGTCAAAGTTTAATTTCTTAGCAAATTTGCCCCAATTTTGTCAAAATTTTATTTCATATAGAAAATTTTGCCAAAATTTTATTTCCAATAGATAATTTCTGTTAAAATTATTTTTTTAGAAATTGCTGACAAAATTTTATTTCGTATAGTGAGATTTATATCAAGATTTATTTTTAAAGGAAAGTTTCTCAAAACTTTTATCTATAGAAGAATTTTGTTCACAAATTTATTCTAAAGAAAATTTTGTCAAAATTTTATTTCTATTAAAAAAATTTTGTCAAATTTTATTTCTATTGAATATTTTGTCAAAATTTTATTTCTATAGAAATTTTGTCAAAAATATCTTTCTATAGAATATTTTCTTTGTGCAGTAAATTTTCGGTCAAAAACGTTTATTTCAACTGGATAATTCTGTTAAAATTTTAATTTTTATAAAAAAATTAGTAATTTTTTCTCTAAGAATATTTTATCAAAATTTATATTTCCTAGCAAATTTTTGTCAAAATTTTATTTCTATAGAGTATTTTGTCAAAATTTTATTTTTATAGAAAATTTCGTCAAAATTTCTTTTCTATAGAAAATTTTGCTAAAATTTCATTTCAATAGGACATTTTGTCAAAAATGTATTTCAACAGATAATTCGTTAAATTTTATGTTTTATGGCAAAATTTTGGTCAAATTTTATTCTATAGAATTTTCTCAAAAAATTTTAGTTTCTATAGACACAGTTTACAAAATATTTCTTCTATAGAATATTTGCTTTGTACAGAAGTTTTGTCAAAAAATTTATTTCAATGTAATTCTGCCTTAATTTCTTATACAAATTTTAGGTAAAATTTTATTTTGTAGAAGATTTTATCAAATTATTTTAAAGAAATTTTGTTAATTTTTTTTCTATTCGACAAAATTTTAATTTCCATAGAAATTTTGACAAAATTTTATTCTTAATAGCAACATTTTGTCAAAATTTTATTTCTATTAGAAACATTTTGGTTTCAAACTTTTTTCTATAGAAAATTTTGTCAAAATTTTATTCTATAAAAAATCTTTGGGTCAAAATTTTCATTTCTTATGGAAAATTTTGTTCAATTTTATTCTATAAGAAAATTTTGTCAAAATATTCTTTCTATAGAATTTTTCTTGTACAGAAATTTTTGTTCAAAAATTTATTTCCAATAGCATAATTTCTGTTAAAATTTATTTGTTTAAAAAATTAGAATTTTATTCTATAGAAAATTTATCAAAATTTTATTTCTAGCAAATTTTGGTCAAAATTTCATTTACAACTAGGACTTTTGTCAAACACTTTTATATATCTATAGAAAATTTTATCACAAATGTTATTTCTATTAGAAAATTTGCTCAAATTTCGTTTCTATAGAATTTTGTCAAAAATTCTATTTCTATAGAAAATTTTGTCAAAATTATTTCTATAAAAAAATTTTGTCAAATTTTATTCTATAGAAGATTTTTGTCAAAGTTCTATTTCTTATAGAAAATTTTGTCCAAAATTTTATTTCATTAAAAAATTTTTGTCAAAGTTTATTCTATGGATTATTTTGTCAAAATTTTATTTTTATAAAAATTTCTCAAAATTTTTTTCTATGGTAGACTTTTTATCAAAATTTGTTTCTGAATACAAAATTTTGTCAAAAATTTATTTGTATATTTGTATAAAATTTTCTCAAAAATTATTTTAATTGAAAATTTGTAAATTTTATTTCCATAGAAAATTTTGTAAAAATTGTACGTATTTCTATACAAACTTTTGTGAAAATATTCTTTCTATAGAATATTTTCCAAGATTTTATTGTACGAAATTCTGTCAAAAAATTTTTTCAATAGTACTTTCTGTTAAAATTTTATTTTTTTAGAAAATTGCTGTCAATTTTATTTCTATTAGAAGATTTTCTCAAAATTTTATTCTATAGAAAATTTTCTCAAAATTTATTCTATAGAAAAATTTGTCAATATTTTATTTCGATAGGAAAATTTTGTCAAAATTTTATTTCTTAGAAAATTCTTGTCAAAAATTTTATTTTCTATAGAAAATTTGTCAAAATTTTTTTCGATAGAAAATTTTGTCAAAGTCTTTATTTCAATAGAAAAATTTGGTCAAATTTTATTTCTATAGAAAATTTTGCAAAAATTTTATTTCCAATAGAAAATTTTCTCAAAATTTTTTATTCTATAGAAAATTTTACTCAAACATTTTATTTCTATAGGAAAATTTTGTCAAAATTTATTTCTATAGAAAATTTTGTACACATTTATTTCAATAAAAATTTTGTCCAACATTTTATTCTATAGAAAATTTGGTCAAAAATTTATTTCCATAAGAAAAATTGTAAAAATTTTATTTGTCTACAAACTTTTGTCAAAATATTCTTTCTATACATATTTTCTCATAGATTTTATTTGTACAGAATTTTTATCAAAAAAATTATTTTCAATAATACCTTCTGTTAAAATTTTATTTTTTAGAAAATTGTGTCAAAATTTTATTTCTATAGTAGATTTATCAAAGATTTATTTTTAAAGAAAATTTGTCAAAATTTTATTTCTAATAAAAAATTTTAGTAAAAATGTATTTCTATAGAAATTTTATTAAAAAAAATTTTTATTTCTAAAGAAAATTTTGTCCAAATTTTAGTTTTTAAAAATATTTTGTCAAAATTTATTTTCTATAGAAAATTTCCTCAAGAATTTATATTTTTACTAGAAAATTTTGACAAAATTTATTTCTACAAAAAATTTGTCAAAATTTTATTTCCAAAGAAAATTTGTCAATTTTATTTCTATAGGAAAATTTTCCTCAAAGTTATATGTTTATAGAAAATTGACAAAAATCTATACTATATAGGAACATTTTCTCAAGAGTTTTTTGTCTGTGGTAGATTTTATCAAATTGTATTTCAATAGAAAGTTTTGTTAAAAATTTATTTCTATGAAAAATTTATCAAAATTTTTTTGTATTTCCATTAAAAATTTGTCAAAATACTTCATTTCTACAGAATTCTTTTCAAAATTACTTGTACAGAAATTTTTGTCAAAAGTTTATTTTTATAGAAAATTTTGTCAAAATCTTGTTTATATAGATGTTTTTATAAAAAATTTATTTCTATAGAAAATTTGACAAAATTTATTTCTATAGAAGTTTTTATAAAATTTTTATTCCTATAGAACATTTTTGTTAAAATTTATTTCAATACAAATTTTTGTGAAAATTTTATTTTTATAGACATTTTATCAAAATCTTTATATCTAAAGAAAATGTTGTCAAAATTTTATTTATAAAACAAACTTTGTCAAATGTTTTGTAAGATTTTATTCTAGGAAGATTTTCTTCAAAAGATTTTTGTTTTTAATTCTCAAAATTACTTTCGTTCGTTTTTTCGCAAAATCTTATTTCTATAGAAAAATTTCTCAAAATTTATATTTCTATTGGAACATTTTCTTAAAATTGTATACCTATTAAAAATTTTCTCAAATTATATTTTTATAGAAAATTTTGTCAAAATCTTATTTCTATAGAAAATTTACAACATTTCTATTTCTACGTTTTACAAAAATCTACCAAACCATCATGACATTTTACCTATCTGCCAAACAGTAAAAGATTTAGAAAATTATTAAACATATACCACGCTGACATCACCCAATTCACAAAATAAGGTAAATACCCTACGGGAAATTGGCATCAACCCCAGGACTGTTACAGGGTTGAGTCCCTGGTGTGTATAGCCCAAGTCACAGGTTCTGACCCAGCATATGGAATGGACCGGTCACT
>PGFW01017399.1:18141-28478 GCA_003123925.1 Haematobia irritans | reverse complement strand
ACCTGGGCCTGAATCTTAAATACCCAACCACATGAACCAAATATTAAGGGTTTCCTTTGAAATTTCAGGAGGGCTTTTGAGGACATTTGAGGACACTTCCCGAATGAATAAATTTTTAAAAGATTTCACACTATGAGGACTTATATCAGATTCTGTGGATTTATAAGAACGCATTTTTGTTTGAGGTCTTAGAGGAATCATTAAGCATACTCTTGTAAGTGCGGTGTAAAGAAATTAATAAAGATTAACGTATTGATTTGAAATCTTCAAAATCTGTAGCACGTAAAATCTGGAAATTTTACGATTGATTTCAAGCAATTTTTCATGATCAGTGGCCTTCTAACACCCTCCAAGAAAGTTGAAATCGGTCTAATATGGAGGGCAATGGACACATAAACTTAATCACCGATACTCGTTTTTGTTAGCCTAAAATTACCAGACATATCAATTTCAGGCAAATCAGATAAAATGACGGTTTCTAGAAACCCCAAGAGTTAAATCGGGAATCGTTCTAGGGGGGCTAATACTAAAATATGGACCGATACTAGTCACCGTTTTCGGCACACTATTTGATGACTCCGAAAATACCTCTAGATTTTCCAATTTCAGGCAATAGGAATAAAAACTTCAGATTCTAGAAGCCCAGAAGTAAAATCGGGAAATCGTCTATATGTGGGGCTATACCAAAATAGGACCGATACTCACCATTTTTTGGCACAGGCCTCTTTATGGTCCAAAATAACCCCTCTAGATTTCCAATTTCAGAGTAAATTTAATTTAAAAACTGCGGTTTCTATAAGCCCAAGAAGTAAAATCGGGAGATCGGTCTATATGGGGGCTATACCAAAACATGGACGATACCCACAATTTTTGGGCTCACTCTTTATGCGTCAATAAAATACTCTAGATTTCAAACTTCATGGCAAAATTGGATAAAAACTACGAATTTCTATAAGCCCAACGACCCCAAAAATCGGGAGGTCGGTTTATATGGGGACTAATATCAAAACCTGGACGGCGATAAGCCCATCTTCAACTTTGACCTGCCTGCAGACAAAGACGAGTTTGGGACAAATTTCAGCAACGATTGCTTTCATTATTGAAGACTGTAGCGTGATTAGCAACAGACACACAGACAGACAGACGGACATCGTTTTATATCGGTCTTAGAATTTCTCCCTGATCAAGAATATATATAACTTTATATAGTCCGGAAATCGATATTTCGATGTGTTACAAACTCCAATTCTAGTGTGGTGAGTATGAAAAAGATTAATTATTAAACTTTAAAAAATTAAATTTCTAATAGAAATTTTTAATAAAATTTTATATCTCTTTGGTAACTTTGCTTTTTTTCAGTCTTTTTGTTTCGTAAGACAAATGCCTATGCATTTTATATCTTATTGAAAATTTGCCATATTTTATTTTTAATAGAAATTTTTTGTAAAATTTGTGCTAAATTTGTATTCTCATCACACTCTCTCTCTTGGCAAAAATTTAGTTCTAAAAAAGAAATCTTTTTGGAAAATTTCTCTTACTATAGAAAAATGTAAATAATCACTAGAAAACTATTGAATTTTTTCAATTAAAAAGTCTGTGCAAATTTACTTTTAACTTTTGTTTTTATAGAAAAATATTTTTTTGTAAAAAAATTGGAGACGTTTAATTTTTATACTAGGTTAGTTAGGTTATTTGCAGCCCGATGTAATCAGCTCACTTAAAGACTATTCTATTGCTGATACCACAGTGGTCGAATTCTCTCTTATCACTGAGTGCTGTGCATTACATGTTAAGTAATTTTTAATATAAAAAAAGTTTGCAAAAAATTCTACTGTCAATACAACAATCTTTTGAAAAATCGTGATTTTCTTGAATAATTTTTGTTTTGCATTTCTTTCTAAATGAATTTTTCACTAAAAGCTTTTAAAAATAAATATGTTTTATTATAAGTTTTAAAGATAAATATGTTTTACTTTTTAACTTTTGTTTTATATTTGAAACAAAAATTAATTTTTGTAAAAAAATTTTTTGCTATAAAACAAAAATTTGCAAAATTTTTACTTCAAATAGACAATTTTTTTAAAAAAATTTTTTCTTTGATAATTTTTTGTTTCTTTAATTTCATTTCTAATGAATTTTTCTAAAAAAGTTTTTAGAATAAATAGAAGTTTTTTATATATTTAAAAAAAACATATTTTATTTATTGTTTTTTTTTTTCAGCTTAAAAACCAGTTCCAGAGTGGCATAACAATAGGGGAAATATGTTTTGTCAATATTTATTTTTTTTATTTATTTCCAAGGATTTTTTTTAAATTTTTAGAAGAAATTTGTAGAAAACTTATTTGTATAGAAAAAATTTTTGCAAAATTGTTTTTCTATAAAATAATTTAAAAAAAATATTTCTATAGAATTTTTTTTTTTAAAATTTTATTCCCGCAGAAAATTTTTGGGAATTTTAGTTTATCAGGAATTTTCGTTTTCCAATGTTTATTTCTATAGTGTGTTTTTACATTTTGTTTCTATCGTAATTTTTTTTTAAACTTTATTTATATAGAACATTTTTATAAATGTTATTTCAATAGAATTTGTCTTTTTTTTAATTTTATTTCTATAGATCTTTTAAATTATTTTCCTATAGATTTTTTTTTTAATTTTATTTCTTTAGACATGTTTTTTTAATTTATTCTTATAGAATGATTATTTTATTCTTATAAAATAACACTAGGAACAAAACAAACATAAAGGTATTGAACAGAGGCACTCCCCAAGGAGGAGTTCTATCATCTCTTCTTTGGAAATGTTGCTATAAATATACCTTCTGGGTTACACCTAGAAAAAAGAAAGGATAAAAGTGGTGGCAATACGCAGATACATGTGGCTCTAGCAGTCACGGGAGGAAAATTCCCATCCACCATCAGAGATATTTTCAGAGGGCCCTCCGGATACTGAAGAATGGGCGAAAGGACAATAGTCTTGGGGGTAAATCCTGCAATTGACAGAAAATAGTCATGTACTGCAAAGATCGCAAACTCCACGGTTAGGCCCATTTCCTTAGGGGGTATTTGAAATTCCCTTTTGGTGCAGTGTGCAAAATACTTGGCGTTATTTTGGAACCAGGAAGTTGAATCTATAAGCTTATATTGAAGAAAGGGCGAGAAAAGCAACTGTAGCTTTGTAACTCCGTGCAAAAAGGTAATACGGAAACAAGTATATACGGCCCGTAAGTTCGCCAGGCCGAAATCTATGTACCCTCCACCATGTGATTGCGTAGGAACTTCTACTAAGGCTGTCATCACACAGATCGAATTACTTGGGTTTGGCGATTAACACCTTGCCGATGGCAAGGATGTAAAACTTTTTAACAACTGTCTTCTAAATTGCGCAAGTTAGTCCGATAAAGGGGTATATATTTAACAAAAAAGGTCCGATATAAATACGTAATATAAATTACAGTTTTGACAAAATTTCTATAGAAATAAATATGTTGACAAAAATTTCCTTATAGAAATAAAAACTTGATGCAAAAGATTTTTCTATAGAAATAAAAATATGTTTGACAAAATTTTTCTAATGGAAGTAAATGTTGACAAAAAATTTTCTATAAGCAATAAAATTTGACAAAATTTTCTATAGAAAATAAAAATGATTGGCAATTTTCTATATGAAAATAAAAATGTTGACAAAACATGTTCTATAGAAATAAGAATGTTGACAAAATTGTCTAATAGAAAAATAAAAATGTTCACGAAAAAAATTTTCCTAACAGAATAATTTTTTTACAAAATTTTTCTTATCAGAAATAAAAAAATTTTGACAAAATTTTCTAATGGAAATAAAATGTTGACAAACATTGGCTATAAGAACATAACTTTTTCACAAAACTTTCTATAGAAATGAAATTTTGACAAAACTTTCTATAGTAGTAAAATTTGACAATTTTTTACATGGCTGTTAGAGGCCTCATAATACTAACGAAATTGTACCAAATTTCAACCGCATATCGGATGACTTTTGGCTCCTTCAAAGGAGGCTCCTGGAGGTCCAAAATCCTGGGGGAATCGGTTTATATTGGGAGCTAATATATAATAATTATGGACCGATATGGACCAATTTTTGCAAATGGTTGTTAGAGACATGAAACTAACAACCACGTACTAAATTTTCAATTGGAATCGAGTATGAATTTTGCTCATCCAAGAAGGCTCCCAGAGTTCAAATCTGGGGGAATCGATTTATATGGGAGGCTATATATAATATTATCGGACCGATATGGCAGAATTTTTGCATGCTTGGTTGGAGACCGTATTCTAACATCAAGGTACCTAATTTCAAACGGATCGGATGAAATTTTGCCCCTTCCAAGAGGCTCCTGGGAGGTATCAAATCTGGGGATCGGTTTTATATGGGAGATATATAATTAAATGGACTCGATTATGGACCTAGTTTTTGCAATGGTTGTTAGAAGACCATATACTAAACATCCACGTAACCAATTTCAATCGGGTAGAATGAAGTTTGCTCATCCCAAGAGGCTCGGAGGTCTAAATCTGGGGATCGGTTTAATATGGGAGCTATAATATATTTTATTGGATCCGATATGGACCAAATTTTTTTGCATGGTTGTTAGAGACCGTATACTAACATCAAGGTACCAAATTTCAAAACCGGAATCGGTGAATTTTTGGCCCCTTCCAAGAGGCTCGCGGAGGTTGCAAATCTGGGGATCGGTTTATATGGGGGCTATATATAATTATGGACCGATATGGACCAATTTTTGCATGGTTGTTAGAGACCGTATGCTTAGACCACGTACCAAATTCTTCAAACCGGATCGGATGAATTTTGCATGCTCCGGAAAGGCTCCGCAGGCCAAAAATTTGGGGATCGGTTTATATGGGGGCTATAGGCCCGGCCGAACTTAGTGCTGTATATATTTGTTTTTAGATATTTTGCTAAAATGTTCTCACGAAATAAATTTTGCCAAAATTTTCGATTGAAATAAAGTTTTTTAAGAGATTAAAATTTTGCAAAAATTATCTATAGAAAATTTTTATTGGAATTAAATTTTCCATAGGAATAGAAATTTTGCACAAAGTTTTTTAATAGAAATACATTTTTTTTAAGTTGTCTATAGAAACAAATTTGGAAAAACTTCTATTGGAATATAAATTTTCAAATATATTTTTTTTGATTTTTAACAAAATTTAAAATAAAATAACATTTTCTTAAGTTTATTTTTAAAGAAATAAAATTTTGCAAAAATTTTCTATACAAATAGAAATTTTGAGAAAAAAAATTCTATAGAAATAAATGTATGACAACATTTTCTATATTTTCTATACAATGAGAAATTTTTAAAATTTTTTATAAAGAATTAAAATTATGACAAAATTTTCTATATTGAAAAAAAAAAAATACAATCGAAAATTCTCTATCGGCTCACTCTAATATATATCTAAGCACTTAAATTTAGAGCCCAAGACAGGTTTCAATGAATGCTGCAGACACTTACTATTTACTCTTTGTTTCATTGGAACGAAAAAGCATACAATAAATTCTACTGTAACATTTGTGCGCATGCGCATGGATGTGAATGCAGGGAATATGTCCAGCATGTGTGTCTGTATGTTGTCGTTATGCCGTCTATGCTGTTGATCTGTATTCGGGGCTTTTTTGTTTTATATTCCGTTTGCTCCGTCATTGTTGCGGCTGATGATCTTTTGATTTTTATTCTACTTGATTTTTATTTAACTTTTAGTCTGAGCCTTCAATTCTGGAGTTCTCCCCGCTGCTTGTGTTGATGCAATTTTTAAATTACCTTTTAATGGCATGTACTTTGGTCTGCTTTTAATGCCATATCTGTGTTAAGGTTCATCATCATCATTATCATGTTCGTCTGAAACAGCATTGGCTTCATTGTCGTTGGTCTTTGGTTTTGGTCTTCGTCAGCTGCATTGGCATCACACATCACCCTGTCTCTTAGAGAGATTGATGTGTGCAGTCTACCTGACTTCTGCCGATCATCTTTGACTCATTTTTCTGTCCATTGCAGGAGTTTTACCGCCAAGACTATGTCTTTCGCTCCCATTTCTCAGTCATCCGGGAGGGCCCTCTGAACTAATAATCTCTGAAGGTGGATGGGAACTTTTTCCGTGACTGCTAGAGCCACCATCGCATCTGGCGTATTGCCACCACGTTATCCTTTCTTTTTCTAGGTAACCCAGAGCGTGTATTATAGCAACCCATTCCAAAGAAGAGATGATAGAACTCCTCCTTGGGAGTGCCTCTTGTTCACATACCTTTTATGTTGTTTATCCTAGTTGTATTCTATAAGAATAAAATTTATCATTCTATAAGAATAAAGTTAAAAAAACATGCTCTTAAAGAAAAATAATAATTAAAACAAAAAAAAAAATGCATATAGCGAAATAATTTAAAAGAATCTAGAGAAATAAAGTTAAAAAAAGACAAATTCTATTGAAATAAGCATTTATAAAAATGTTCTATATAAATAAAGTTTAAAAAAAAATTACGATAGAAAACAAAAATGTAAAAACACACTATAGAAATAAAACATTGAAAAAGAAAATTCTGTAAACTAAATTTCCAGAAAATTTCCCTTCTGCCGGCGGAATAAAATTTTAAAAAAAAAATTCTATAGAAATATATTTTTTCTAAATTATTTATAGAAACAATTTTGCAAAAATTTCTTATACAAATATAAAGTTTTTCACAAATTCTCTAAAAATTAAAAAAAATCCTTGGAAAATAAATATAAAAAAAATAAATTTGACACAAATATTTCCCCTATTGGTTATGCCACTCTGGAACTGGTTTTAAGCTGAAAAAAAAAAACAATAATAAAATATGTTTTTTTAAATATATAAAAAACATATTTATCTTTAAAACTTTTTAGAAAAATTCATTAGAAATGAAATTAAAGAAAAAAATTATCAATGAAAAATTTTTTTTTTAAAAAATGTCTATTGAAGTAAAATTTTGCCAAATTTTGTTTTATAACAAAAAATTTATTACCAAAAATAATTTTTGCTTTCTATAAAAACAAAAGTTAAAAGTCAAGTAAACAGATGTATCTTTTAAAACTTTAAAAAAACATATTATTTTAAAAGCTTTTAGAAAAAATTCATTAGAAAGGAAATTGAAAACAAAATATATCAAGAAATAACATTTTTCAAAAATTGTTTATTGAAGTAGAAATTTCTGCAAACTTTTTTTATATAAAAATTGAGCTTAACATGTAAATCGTGACAGCACTCAGTGATAAGAGAGAAGTTTCACCACTGTGTATCACAACTGGACGGAATAGCTCTCAAGTGAGCCTGATACATCGGGCCTGCCAAATAACCCTAACCTAACCTATTTATAAAAAAGTTAAACTCATCCAAAGTTTTTTACAAAAATAATATTTTTTCTATAAAAAACAAAAGTTTAAAAGTAAATTTGCCACAGATCATTTTTTATTGAAAAATTCAATAGTTTTCTATCATCTATTTACATTTTCTATTGTTGAAGAGAAAGTTTTCCAAAAAATTCTGAGAAACTAAAATTTTTTGCCCAAAAAAAAATTGAGAAATACAATTTAGCCACAAAATTTTACAAAAAATTCTATTTAAAGAAATTAAAGATTGCGAAAAATTGTCATAAGATGTTATAAAATGGCCATAGATTGTCTACGAAACAAAAAGACTGAAAAAAGCAAAGTGTACCAAAAGCAGATTTTTATAAAATTTTTAAAAATTTTCTCTATAGAAATTTAATTTTTAAAGTTTAATAATTAATCTTTTCTTTACTCACCACCATAGAATGGTTGACGTTATGCTAACGACATCGAAATATCGATTTCCGACTATATAAAGTATATATATGTCTTGATCAGGTGAGAAATTCTAAGACGATTATAACGGATGTCGTCTGCATCTTCTGCCCCCTACTACAGCTACCTGTGTCTGTTGTAATCAACGCTACAGTCTTCAATAATTGAAGCAAATCGTTGTGAAATTTTGCCCAAACTCGTCTTTGTCTGCAGGCCAGGTCAAAGTTTGAAGATGGCCTATATCGCTCCAGGCTTTTTTGATATTAGTCCCCATATAAATCCGACCTCCCGATTTGGTCTTGTGCTTAATAGAAATCCAGTAGTTTTTATCCGAATTGCATTGAAGTTTTGAAATCCTAGAAGTATTTTATGACCAATTAAAGAGTGAGCCAAAAAATTGTGAGATCGGCCATACTTTTTGGTATAGCCCCCATACCTAGACCCGATCTCCGCGATTTTTACTTCTTGGGCTTTATAAAACCGCCGATCTTTTTATTAACAATTTACCTGAAAATTGGAAATCTAGAGTATTTTAGACATAAAGAGGTGTGCAAAAATGGTGAGTATCCGTCCAATTCTTGGTTTTATTATAGCCCCATATAGAGCCGGATTCCCCGCAATTTTACTTCTTGGTCTTTCTAGAATCTGAATTTTTATCCCTATCTTGCCTGAAATTGGAATCTAAGACGGTATTTTTCGCCGTCATAAATAGTGAACTTGTGCCGAAGAAACCGGTGAGTATCGGTCCATATTTTTTAGTATAGCCCCCTAGAAACGATCTCCCGATTAACTCCTTGGGTTTCCTTAGAAACCGTAGTTTTATCTGAGTTTGCCTGAAATTTAAATATGTCTGGCTAATTAGGCCTCACCATAAAACGAGTATCCGCATTAAGTTTTTTATCATGGGTCCATTGCCTTCCAATATAGACCGATTTCAACTGCTTGAGGTGTAGAAGGCGCACTGATCATGACAAATTGACTTGCCAAACTCAATGCTAAAATTTCCAGATTTTACTGCCTACAGATTTAAGATTTCAAATTCAAGACGTTATTTATAATTTCTTTACACACTTACAAGACCGGATGTTAAATGATTCCTCTAAAACTCAGAACAAAACCATGGTTCTTATAAATCCAGAATCTGATATTAGTCCTTCATAGGTGAAATTTCTTTAAATTTATCTTCCCCGGAGTGTCCTCAAGTACCTACAAGGCCCCCTTTGAAACAAAGGAAACCCTAATATTGGTTCATGGTGGTGGCGTTAGTTTAAGATTCGGCCCGGCGAAACTTAGTTGCGATATATATGTTTTAGATATTTTGCTAAAATGTTCTGCACGAAATAAATTTTTTGCCAAAATTCTATCATAAATAAAGTTTGTTTAGAGATTAAATGACTTTTGCAAAAATTATCTCTATAGAAATTTTTATTGGAATTAATTTTCCATAGGCAAATTCAGAAATTTCCAAAATTTTTTAACTTAGAAAGTACATTTTTAAAGTTTCTTATAGAAACAAATTTTGGAAAAACTTCTATTGGAATATAGAATTTTCAAAATATCTTTTTATTTTTCCCCTTTAAAATAATCAGATTGTTTCACAAAAAGTTTAAAATTTAAGAAATTAAATTTTAAAAGTTTTTCATAAAGATATAAATTTGCGAAAAAATTCTATAGATAATAATTTATGAAGACAGTTTTCTATAAAATATGTTTATCAGTTCAATACATACAATGACGAAATATTTTTAAAATTGTTTTAATCAAAATTATAATTAATTAGTGACAGAAATTTTTCTATATTGAAAAAAAAAATACAATCGAAATTCTCTATCGGCTCACTCTAATTATATATCTAAGCACACTAAATTTAGAGCCAAAGACAGGTTTCAATGAATGCTGCAGACACTTACTATTTACTCTTTGTTTCATTGGAACGAAAAAGCATACAATAAATTCTACTGTAACATTTGTGCGCATGCGCATGGATGTGAAGCAGAGGGAATATGTCCAGCATTGCTGTGTCTGTATGTTGTCTTATGCCCATCCGTCTATGCTGTTTATCTGTATTCGGGGCTTTTTTGTTTTATATTCGTTTGCTCCGTCATTGTTGCGGCTGATGATCTTTTGATTTTTATCTACTTGATTTTTATTTAACTTTTAGTCTGAGCCTTCAATTCTGGAGTTTCCCCGCTGCTGTGTTGATGCAATTTTTAAATTACCTTTTAATGCATGTACTTTTGGTCTGCTCTTTAATGCCATATCTGTGTTAAGTTCATCATCATCATTATCATGTTCGTCTGAAACAGCATTGGCTTCATTGTCGTTGTCTTTGGTTTTGGTCTTCGTCAGCTGCATTGGCATCACACATCACCTGGTCTGTAGAGAGATTGATGTGTGCAGTCTACCTGACTTCTGCCGATCATCTTGGAATTGTTTTTTTTTTTTATTATTTCAACCAAAGTAATTTAAGATTCGCTTTTCTTTGCAAAAACAAGATCGTGCG
>PGFW01017387.1:18234-28234 GCA_003123925.1 Haematobia irritans | reverse complement strand
TGCCGTATATTTTCTATTTATGGGCAAATCGGATAAAAACTTACATCCAGAAACCCTAGGAGTTAAATCGGGAGATCGGTCTAATGGAGCTATGCCAAGAACATGGAAGAATAAACACAATATTCAGAACATCTAATTCTAGTTCTAGAATCTACACCCCAATCGGAACCGGGTTATTAAAGGGGCTATATTCAAAAAACTTACCAATACACAATATATCGGCACACCTCTTTATGTCCTAGAATAGCTCTACATTTACATTTCTGGCACATTAGATAAAAACTACGGATTCTAGAAGCTCAAGGAAGTTAAAATCGGGAGCATCGCGTCTATTATGGGGGCTATATTCTAAACATGTATCGTCCGATAATCACCATTTTTCGGCAACTCTTATGGTTCTAGAATTAAACGCTAGTTTAAAAAAATTTCAGGCCAAATTGGATAAAAACTATGGATTCTAGAAGCCAAGAAGTAAAATCCGGAGATCGGTCTATGATGGGGGCTATATCTAAAACATGGTCCGATAATCACCATTTTGGCAACCTTTTTATTTGGTGCTAAATACCTCTAGATATCCAATTTCAGGCAAATTGAATAAAAACTACGGATTCTAAAAAGCCCAAGAAAATAAACTCGGGAGATCGCCGTCTTATATGGGGGGCCTTATATTAAAATATGGTCCGATAATCACCATTTGGGCCACACCTTTTTATTGCGTTCCTAGAATACCTCTAGATATTCAATTCAGGCAAATTGGATATCATAGCAGCGTATTCTAGGACCATAAAAAAGGTGTGCCCAAAATTCGGTGGATTATACGGACCATGTTTAGATATAGCCCCCATATAGACCGATCTCCGGATTTTACTTCTTGGGCTTCTAGAATCCATAGTTTTTATCCAATTTGCCTGAAATTTGAAAACTAGCGTTATTCTAGAACCATAAAGAGGTGTGCCGAAAATGGTGATTATCGGACCATGTTTAGATATAGCCCCCATTATAGACCGATCTCCGATTTTACTTCTTCGAGCTTCTAGATCCGTAGTTTTATATCTAATGCTGCCAAGAAATTTGAACATGTAGAGCTATTCTAGGACCATAAAGAGGTGTGCCGAATATTATTTGTGTATTGCGTACAGTTTTTGTATTAAGCCCCCTTATACCCGCGTTCTATTTGGGGTTAGCATTCTAGAACTAGAATTAGATGTCTGAATATTGCTGTTAAATATTCTTCCATTGTCTCTTGGCATAGCCTCCATTAGACCGATCTCCCGATTTAAACTCTAGGGTTTCTTGGAAATTGTAGTTTTATCCGGATTGCCATAAATAGAAAATATACGGCATTTTTAGCCTATAAAAAAGTTGTATATGATTTTAGTTTTTATCGGGCTCCATATAGACCGATTTCAGATCTTGAGGGTACCGAAGGTGCACTGGTCATGAAAATTGCTTGAAACTGAATGCAAAATTTCCAGATTTTACTTCTCGTTATCATTTAAATAATAATCTACAGATTTTAGATTTCAAATTCAAGGCGTTATTTCATCAATTCTTGCACACTTACAAAAGATGTTTATGATTCCTCTAAAACGCATATTTCCATTCGCCGACATGGAAATATGCGTTGTCCGCCGAAAAATAGATTGGTTACACCAGTGTTGTTCCGTAGTTTTCTGGGCTCTTGTCCCCAAAATGGTTGTTGCTTTCGTTGCCGCAGGTTTTATAAAAACAATAAGCAAATAGAGCATCTGTCGTAGTAACAGGTTTGGCTGATAAGTCCCCGGTCTAACAAAGAAAAACACATTTTTTGTTCAAAATTCGTTTTTATTATTTCAACATAGTTCCCTTCAAGGAGCGATACAACGCATTATAAACGAGCCTTCCAATTTGTTGATACCATTTTGGTAGTACTCCTTCGTTTTTTGCCTCAAAATAGGCACTCAGTTCATTTGCAGCCAATTTTTCCCCTGAGAGCATTCCTTTTTTGAGGTAGTGAGGGGACAAAGAAAAATCGCTGGGGGGCCAGATCTGGAGAATACGGTGGGCTTGGGCGAAGCAATTCGAAGTCCAATTCCATGAATTTTTGCCATCGTTCTCAATGACTTGTGGTACGGTGCGTTGTCTGGTGGAACAACACTTTTTTTTCTTCTTCATTATGGGCCGTTTCCGCCGATTTCGACCTTTCAAACGTTCCAATAACGCAATATAATAGTTCACTGTGATGGTTTTTCCCTTCTCAAGATAAATCGATAAAAAAATTATTCCATGCGCATCCCAAAAAACAGAGGCCATTTTACTTGCCAGCGGACTTTTGAGTCTTTCTACGCTTTCGGAGATGGTTCACGGTCGCTGTCCACTCAGCCGACTTGTCGATTGGACTCAGGAGTGCTTAGTGATGGAGCCATGTTTTCATCCTTGTCACATATCGACGGAAAAACTCGGTCGATTACGAGTTAACAGCTGCAAACATCGCTCACAATCATATATGCAAAATGGGCGCCGCACAGAGCTTCCGCATATCCAAATATTGATGAATGATATGACCAACACATTCCTTTGATATCTTTAAGGCCTCTGCTATATCATCAACTTCATTTTTACGGATCATTCAAAATCATTTTTTTGGTGGATTTTTTTTTTGAACATGACTGGTTTCGTCCGTAACACCTCTTTCGGGCGCCACAGCGTTCACCGTCCTCCGTGCTCATTTCACACGCTTGAATTTTGCCATTACCAATCAATTATTGTTTGATTTCCCTGTGACAGAGTTCGGAAAAACTCATTATTCAAGCCAAGTTTTTGCTTCCACCGTATTTTTTTCCCTTCAGAAAACAGTTATTTTATCAAAACACGAATCCTTTTTTCTTTTTTTTCGCCGAAATATAAAAAGTTGCTTCACAAAAAGACGCTCTATCTCACAAAACTAATTGACTTACAGACCGTCAAAATTTTGACACGGATCAAATTTGAAGCGTTGCGTACTATATAAAATAATATGCCACTTAATTCTAGCGACGCTCTATGTGTCAGACCGGACTTATTCAGCCAACCTCTTAATGTTTTACCTGTTGATGGTCATCAATAAGATAGTTATCCATATTTAAGTTATATATTATATAGCCATAGCTGCGGCTGCCCACGGAACGAATAAAACAAAGTTATTTAACAGAAAACAAACATTTAGTTTTTGGCGCCGTTGCCGTGGAGCAGTGGTTGCTATGTTCCAACTTGCATGCCAAGCGGTCGTCGGGTTCGATCCCTGCCTTTCGACCAAAGTTTTTGTTGTTTTTTTTTTTTTACATATATTCCAGATATGTTCGGGAAGATTCACAAAAAAGACATTTACATTTGTACTATATTAAATTTTTGAACTGTTTAAAAGATGGTTAATATAACTCGTAGCAGTCACCTGTTGGGTAGATTTGCATTTTAAAATTGAACTTTACGTCATCAAATTATTTTAAATTTTGGAGTTTCATATATCAACCGGAAATAAAACAACTTATTTTTTGTTCACATATATTGTAGTCCATAGCAACAAATTCTCTTTTATAACTATAAAATTTGTTAACACAACCACTTATTTGATTAGGCGGACTTTCAGTTGGGTTTGGTGACACATTGGCCAAACAAATTCAGTTATCACGACAGGGTGGAATAAAATTGAAATGGTTAATACTTAAAATGATAAATAACAACCAATATTTGGTCGTGTGTACCAACTTTTGGTCACAACTTTACCATTTTTTGATTATATAAACGATCAAACAAGAGATATAAAATAATAATTATCCACACACTTAAAATTTGTGGGTTCCACTATTCAAACTGTTGTTCATAATCGAATCCAACCAATGATTTCTCTGTGGTGCTAGTTCATTTAAGTTTAGATTGAAGACTCTTTTTGGCCAACACCTCCTTCGTCCCTAAAATACCCAGTTCTGAACCGATTCCGCAATAAAATCCCAAACCCATTTATGCTTACTGACATTTATTTAACCTTTTCCGATGGGTGGTAAAGGTTCCTTATGGACTTCTTGACTTTTATTCATGCCAATAAAATATGTGTTTTATAGATTTAAAATATGAATGGTTATTCCTGTACTAATTAGTAAGTAGACAGAAACTATCATGTTTGAGATCAGATAATATACAGAGTTCAGAACCACCCATCGGAAGGTTACATTTATGGACTAGAATACTGTAAAATAAAGAGACAATTTTGCGCAAAATTTTTCTAATCTAAATGCCAAATTCATGAAGATTTCTTTCTTTATATTTATATAGAAATTTATATAGAAATTTAAAAACCTATAAAATCTATTTTCAGGAATTTTGCTACGAATATATATATTATATATATATATATATATATTATATATATATATATATATATATATATATATATATATATATATATATTATAATATATATTATATATATAATATATATTATATATATATATATATATATATATATATATATATATATATATATAATATATATATAATTATAATATTATGTTTGTTTGAGAGAGATGGGCTCGAGTAGCAAGCTATTGAACCGTAATGTAACTCACGATCGGTGATCATATTACTTAACCTACTCGATTGCACAACATGATTTCATAGTCGCTATATATAGGTCTTTTTAGTTTTATATACCGTTAATAGATCGAGAGTGAGCTCGGTTCCCGTGATTATAATATAAAGTTCTATGGTATACACTATGGCTCACTTCAAGTCCAATATTGTGTTGTGATACCACAGTGCCTACCTGAGAAACTCTGATTTTAGTACATCCCAATCTAGATATAATGTATGCCGGATCGTGTACCTCGGAATCGCCATTCCTGACATCTCGCTATTCTAAAGTCTGATACTCGAGCTCCCATGTGAGGTATCTGCTTGTTCTACTAGTATCTGTATTGCGCGACAAGTTTATATTCAGACGGGCCCGGTTCTCTGATTGCACATTGTGGAGAACACAACTGTGAGAGAAAGCTCTTTGTGAAAACCGCTTCAGCACAATGTGCGAACCCGATACGGGTCAATTTTAAACTTTGAGGTGAGTCATAAATTCTCACCGTGAGCTTGATAAGCTAACCCTTATTTTTGAGTATGTATATGCTCTCGCCCGATTTGGCTGAAAATGCGGTGGTATGCACAGGTGTGACACATTTTACGAAACCACCGCAGCGCTATGCGTGTTATTGCACAGGACGGGACATATTGGCTTAACCATTAAGCACTCACTCCATCTCTGTTCGTTGTCTACCCCATTATTATTACGGGAGCCTCCAATTAGTGCAGATGTGATTAGCATGCCCGCTGATACATCATAAATCGTTAGGGTATTCGTTCCTGCTTCGACGAATCACACCTCAAATAAAGTTTTTCACAGTCGGTATGGTAATTATCCCACCTCTAAGAATTAGCTGGTGACTCATAATTTCTGGGGTTATCATAATGTACTATCTCTAAGTTGGTTTCACTGACAATGTTGGAACGCCGTTCGGACTCGGCTATAAAAAGGAGGTTCCTTTGTCATTGAGCTTAACATGGGAATCGGGCAGCACTCAGTGATAAGAAGAGAAGTTCCACCAATGTGGTAATCACAATGGACTGAATAGTCTATGTGAGCCTGATACATCGGGCTGCCACCTAACCTTAACCTAAACTAACCTAAACCTACCTAACCATCACCTTTTACTCAAAGTTGGCTAGATCCAGTCCTCTATAGTACTAACCGTATCTGCAAAAATTTCATCGAATCGCGTTCAGATGTAAGATATACTCCCTATATGTATCGCCGATTTTGAAAAATTGCTCCTTAATTACCTTATGTTACCATAGAGACCTCATTTCTTAACTGAATCTACTCAAATTTTGCCACCAAGGTAACCTTTTGTGGTATTAATCAAACCCGAAATATTATAACAAATTCGGGTTTCAGATTTACATATCAGTTTCCATATATATACATCGGTCGAATTCCAAATTTGGCCATAATACTCTTATTTTATTGACCAATGTATACTCAAATTTCAAATTTGATGTACTAGCCGATGTATTATACGTACTTGTAGCTCTTACATAAGAATTATTGCTCGTATTTTTACAAATTTGGATTTATTACCAACACTAATAATGGCTTAATATTATGGCATACTAACCCCGTAGGATGCAAATATCAACAAAAAAATATAGCCAGTGTTGCCTAGAAGTAGGGGAAATTCCCTTATGTAGGTTTTTTCTAATTAATTAGGTCTTGTTGGGAGTAGGGCCCAATGTAGGGACAATTTTAAACTTCAACACAATTGCAATTAAATATTTTACATTTTGGTGGCCTCTAGATTAGCGAAATTAGAGCCGGCAAGGCTTTGATCTTTAACAAATGTGGGTAACAACAGTTTACCACTCGTGCCAAAAAAAAAATACCAAAATTTTAAGATTTACAACAAATCTACCAAACAAAATATTTCTATAGAATTTTTGTTCAACTTTTTCTGATAGAAATTTTGTCAACATTTTATTTCTATAGAAAATTTTGTCAAAATTGTATTTCTATAGAATGTTTTTTCAAAATATATTTCTATTAAAAATTTCTTCAAAATGTTATTTCTATGAATTTTTTCTCAAATTTTATTTTCTATAGGAATTTATTATCAATTTTATTTCTATAGAAAAATTTCTCAAAAAAATTTATTTATAGAAACTTTTTCCAAAATTTTATTTCTATAGAGATTTAAACAAAAATCTATTTTTTGGTAGACTCTACCAAACTGTGGCAACCGTGGTGTAAATACAACATTTATTTTCTAGCGTTATATACGTTGCATTTTCATGTTTTAAGATAATAAGACTTTAGACCAATTTTTATACCCACCACATAGGTGGTGACAGCAGGGGTATAATAAAGTTTGTCATTCCGTTGTAACACAATTCGAATATCGATTTTCGACTATAATAAAGTTATATATATTCTTGATCAAGGCGGGAGAAATTTAAGAATCGATTAACGATTGTCCTCTGTCCGTCTGGTCTGTCTGTCTGTTGTAATCACGTCACAGTCTCAATTATGAAGCATCGTGCTGAAATTTTGCCACAAACTCGTCTTTTGTTTGAGCAGGTCAAGTTCGAAGATTGGGCTGTATCGGTCCAGGTTTTTTGTATAGTCCCCCATATTAAAACCGACTCCGATTTGGGGTTCTTGGGCTTACTATAATCGTGTTTATCCAATTTTACATAATATTGGAATCTAGAGGTATTTTTATGACCATAAATAGGTGTGCCAAAATGGTGAGTATCGGTCCATTGTTCTTGGTATAGCCCCATATAAACCGCAGTTTTTATTCCAATTTACCTGAAATTGGAAATCGAGAGGTATATGTAGGACCACAATACGTTGGTGCCAAAATGGTTGAGTTATCGCGGTCCATATTTTGTATAGCCCCCATAAAAAGACCGAGTCTACCGATTGTTACTTCTTGGGCTTATAAAACCGCAGGTTTTATTCAATTTACCTGAAAATTGGAAATCTAGAGGTATTTAAGGCCATAAAGTTGGTGTGCCGAAAATGGTGAGTATCGGTCCATATTTTGGTATTAGTCCCACTATAGACGATTTCCCGATTTTATTCTTGGGCTTCTAGAATCCGAAGGTTTTTTTCTATTTTGCTTGAAATTGGAAATCTAGAGGTATTTTCGGCCATAAGTTGTGCCGAAAAACGGTGAGTATCGGACCAATATTTTAATATAGCCCCATAAGAAACGATTCTCCCGGATTAACTCCTTGGGTTTCTAGAAAAACGTAGTTTTAAATCTGATTTGCCTGAAATTGTAAATATTGCTGTATTTTAGGCTCACATAAAATAAACGTGTACTATCTGAATTAATGAATTTTATTTATACGGTTCACTCATTTGTTATTAATTAGCTAATATTTCTACATATTATTAGTTCACGACTATCACCTTATCTATGAGGGTTTGATAGAAGTGACGCACTAGATACTAATTATGTACTCAAATTGCTTGATAACTCAAATGTAAATTTCCAGATTTTACTTCTACAGATTTAAGATTTCAAATCAAGACGTTATTCTTATTAATTTCTTGCACACTTACAAGAGAGTTAAGGGATTCCTCTAAAACTTCAAACAAAAATTGGTTCTTTATAAATCCGGAATCTGATATAGTTCTCATAGGTGAACTCTTTTAATTTAATCTTCGGGAAGTGTCCTCAAGTCCTCTGATTTCAAAGGAAACCCTAATATTTGGTTCATAGGTGGTGGGTAATTTTAATTAAAGTATTTCGACACTGTTCCACAGTGTGGCGCAGGGTATAAAAATAAAACTTTATTATACGGTGTATTTTTCGATAAGCAAAATTATTTAAGGCATTTTTTGTTAGAAGTAAAAAAATCATCCGTGCGAAACTAACATGTAAATGAAAATTACTCCAAACTTGATCTATCCCATTTTACTACGTCCAAACCAGATCTATATTTTAGTGGAAGGAAAAGCTCATGCGATTTAGAGAAACTGTCTGTGTTAGTAAGACTTAATAAATAGATTCCAAAAAATCCCCAAATTTTTCGAAATTCCCCAACAAGTGCACAACACAAAAATATTGTACCCATTCATGGAAGACAATCCCCAATATTCGCAATATTGAACTTTGCAACCATTTCTAATGACATACAACAGAATCCAGTTCTACTAGAATATTGTTGCAATATTTAATAAATGCACCGAGACATTCTATTCTGGACCTTGGAATATGAAGAGTTTGTTGCGATTGTGAATGGTCATTTATATCAGGGAATTATTTCATGAATGTGTTTCATAAATTATTTTTGTAGCTTTTCATTTTGTAACAGGTTGGCTGACAAGTCCCGGTCTAACAAAGAAAACACATGTTTTTCTCAAAATCTCGTTTATTATTCAACATACATTCCCTTCAAGAGCGATACAACGATTATAACGACCTATCCAATTTTTTGTATCCATTTTGTAGTACTCCTTCGGTTTTGCCACAAAATGCCTCAGTCTCGGCGATCCGCCTCTTCATTGCAGCCAAATTTGCCTCCTGCGAGCATCCTTTGAGGTCTGAGGACAAGAAAAAGTCGCTGGCCATATCTTGATAAATACTGTGGGTGGGAAGCAATTCGAAGCCCAATATCCATATTATGCACTCGTATCAATGATCTAGTGGCACGGTGCGTTGTCTTGGATGGAAAACACTTTTTTTTTTCTTCATATGGGCCGTTTTTACGCGAATTCGACCTCAAACGCTCCAACAACGCACATAAAGTAATACTGCACTTGTGATGTTTTCCCTTTTCTTAAGATAAACTGATAAAAATTATTCCATGCGCATCCCAAAAAAACAGAGGCCATGTTACCTAAGGTCAGCGGAACATTTTGAGATCTTTCCACGCTTCGGAGACGGTTCACCCACGCTGTCACTCACCCGACTGTCGATTGTCAGACGATATGTAGTGATGACGTCGATCGCACGTTCTCTAATCACTTTGTCACTTATCCGACGAACAAGCACGTGTATTCTGAATTAAACAGCTGCAAACAACGCTCAGTAAATATCAGTCAAACCCACCCCTTAGTTTATAGCTAAATGTGAGCTATCAGCGCGCGTCATTTTGCACAGACTTCCGCATATTATAATATTCAAAATTGAGTAAAATGATCAATACACACAAACGCTCCATAAGATCTCTTACAAAGGTGAGGCCTCTGCTTATCTCGATCAACTTCATATTACGTCATCAAACAAATCATTTTGAGATTTATTGATGTTTTCGCTCCGTAAACACCCACATCTTTCGGGCCACTTCGCATTCAGCGTACCTCCGTTTTTAATTTCCACCACTGCTTGGAATTTGACCGGAAAATATCAGAATCAGGTATATACTAGTATTAGTTTCCCTGGCTGGAGCCGGAGAGCTCGATTTGTGCAAGCCAATTTTGCTGTCCTGAC